>JACWBX010003755.1:72859-170601 GCA_014622435.1 Polypedilum pembai
GAAGCTAACATTTTATACCAGATACTATTAGTTACTAACAATTGCTGGTAGATATTACCGATTGTTAACACATTATACTAATTACTATGTTTTATGTATTTTCAGGTTTACACATACAATTAAGTGTCTTGTTAATCAGCTCAAAATGTTTGAATGTTTCAATGCTCAGCACAAAGTGTTTGAATGTTTAATGCTCAGCATTAAGTGTTGAGTTTTAATGCTCAGCACTAAGTGTTGCACTAACGTTTGAGTATATCAGCAATGTGTATAAGTGTTGAGTGTTAACACTAAATTAAGTTTTTTGTTAAATCAAACATGAACTGGTAATTATAATTTATTTTAAAAAAAAATATTAACAAAATTATTGTATAAAATTTAATTAAAAATGTTTTTTATTTTCTATTGGTGGTTTGAATATTTTTAGTTTTGATTGGTGATGTTAAAATGAACTTTCGAATTTCGGGAGATTTATCCATAAATTTCAATTTGTCTAAAATATTTTACATTGCTTTAAAGCATTAATATTTATTTTATCAATTTCATACTTCATCATTTACAATCCTTTGAATGTTTGGGTCGTTAAATCAAATTTCAGAAATTTTGCTTTACAAATAGATTTCTTAGACACAAAACCAGGTTTATTTAACATTAGATATTTAAAATCAATGAAATCAATTTCTTAAAATTAAAAATCTTCTTTAATATCAATTAAGAATTAAAGAGTTTAAATAGAATTAATGATATTAGACATTTTAAAGATATTTTTATTCTTGAATAGTCAAAAAAAATTATTGAAAGTTTCCTGATATTCGATAAATCAAAAACTCAAATTTTTTAGCTTTTTTGTTAATCGAGAACGATTTAAATATTAACTTTTGATATTATTGAAACGTAAATCTACTTTAAAATTAAAGAAAAATATCAATATAAGGACACCTATTAAATTTCTATGAAAGCAAAATATAAAATAAAATTTCTGTTTTTGCTTAATTCTTTATATTCACAATTGAAAACTGTGTTTTTATTACACAAATGAATGCATTAAAAAATAACTTTTCAAAATGAAAGAAATTAACAAAGCAAATAAAATTAATTTTATGGGAAAAAATTGTCCCCAAAATTCAAAGGTTTTAAATTAAGCACAATGTGATATTTTCTAACTTGAATTTTTTTTATATAGCACAACTTTGTTTGAGGAAATTGACTGCAAGACAATCCGACTGTATTGATGAAATACAAATGGAAATTTTGAAACTATATCAGATATCACTCAATGTTCTCAGAAAGCCAAAGAAAATAAAGAAACTTGGAAAGTCAAGGAAAATAAAGAAAATGTGGTTGCAAAATTATAGAAACCAAATTTTGAAGCCTCAACCTTTTCAAATAATTGAATTTTTTTAAATCAGTTTTAGCTTGAGATATACTTAATATTGTACTTTTTGAATTTTTTTGAACTTACTTTTAAAGAAAAGTTTTTTTTATCTGGATAGTAACTAATAACCATTATTTATAGAATAAAAACTTTTTCTTTTGAAAACTTCAAAAAAATATCACTAAAAATTGAAAATTTCGAGATTTTTTTGAGATTTTAAACAAAATTCCTTTTTTTTAACGTATTTTTTTTTCAAAAAAGTTTTTATATTAGAACAAAAATCAAGAAAATTTTAAAACTGTACTACACGGAGAGAAATATTTTATAACTGGCATAAAGTTTTTGCGATTTGTCCCTGTAAAGTCAAATTTATAAGTGTAAAAAAGAAAATTTTTAAGTGTTAAAAATTTTTTTATAAACGTCATAAAAAAATTTATAACTGTTATAAAACTGTTATAACTCTTATAAAAAGTTTTATAACACTTAAAAATTTTCTTTTTAGCGCTTATAAATTTGCCTTTATAGGGACAAATCACAAAAACTTTATCCCAATTATAAAATATTTTTCTCCGTGTAAGTTTCTCATATAAAAAGTAAGAAATGATTTTTCCATAATCAAATTTAGCCTGAGGTTTACTTACTATTCCTAGAAGCTCAATAGAATTTTTAGCGCATTTTTGCAAAAAAATACGCTATTATGTCCACGATGGCTGGCTGGCTGGCTGGACCAGTCATAACTCGGCAACCGTAAGTTGTGGAAAGATGATCGAGAGCTTTTTGGAAAGGTCTCGACGCGTAGGTAAGTCATCAAAAGAGATTTTTCAGAGATCATGCCGGTACATGGTGGTGGGCCATGTTCTTTGGTCAAAAAATTTTTTTCGCCAAAAACGTTCAGAATCGTATAAAACGTCAAGAAAACATGTTTTGAAAATTTTTTTAGTAATCATGGCCTAGGCCATGAACTTCAGGCACAACGGCATGAACTTTGAAAATTTCGAAAATTTTCAAACATATAAGTATAGCATATTGTTGGAAAGGTCTTGAAGCGTAGAATATGATGATAATTAAATACTTTTGATCCGAGCCAATGCATGCCGGTCAATGGCAGTTCATGGTGGTCCGACATAATGTTGGTCAAAAAGTTGCCAAATGTCATGAAACATAGAGAAAACATGTCAGAAGTGATTTTTGTGGCATAACACTCTAGCGCATGCATTTCATACACTAGAAAAAGCTATTTGAAAAAATTCTCAATTATAGATGTAAAACAAATGGTTTAAAAAGTTTCAAGCCATAAATCGAATTAACACCTAAAATTTTTTGTATTAGTATCAGTCTTAGTGCATTCTGAATAACAACGTTATTGACAAACTTCTCACCAACAAGTGTTAGGCGAAAAAATTTGAAATATGTCGCCAATCATACTGATCCGTCAAGGCAAAAATGCGCTATAATCTTCGACTAGCAGGGCGTCGAGATTGATCTACTTGTTTTCACATTTGAATTACTTTTTTTGCGATTTCCACTAAAAAACAGCAAAAATTTTTAAATTGGACATGATCGTTATATTAAACCATTTTATATCATTTTAAATTTGTTTAGATACCAATGAAATTGTATTGAAAACTTCGATTCAGTATTTTAATTTTAATATTTTTCGAATAGTTTCGCATGCTTTTACAGAGATGCCTAATATAAAACAGCCACCGTAACGGTTTCTTGGTCTCCCAGGTTATTATTATAATTTATGTAATTTCTTTGAACATGCTTAAAATAAAAATTTTTTTGTCTTGATGTAATTTAACTAATAAAAATTTAAATTCAATAAATTTGTGGAAATAAAAGTTTAAAAAGAACATGGTTTTGCAAATTTATAATTTTTATTGTTAATTTTCAGACTTTAATCAACAAGAAGAGTTTATTGTTCTAATGTTCATCCCCTGTAATAGTTTGCATTGTATTTTTCAATGAATTTCTTTTCTTACTTCCATAACAATTGACAAAGAAGACAACTAAAAGACTTTTTACGACTTTTTCATATCCTCATCTTGTACAGTTCCGAGAACAATCAAAAATCTTTTTTTTTTTATAGTTCCTCGTTCATATTTTTTCTCATTTCAATTGTAATAAAGGAGTTGAAAAATCGTAAAATTCTGTTTTTCTTGTGTGTGTGCTAGAAAAAAAGGACATTAAATGTATGAATTTTATGATCGACAGTTAGCGACTTTTTTTTTTTGCTCTTCCTTGAAATTAATTTCTTTCTTGCAGACTTTCAGAATTTCAACAATTTTTTGCAATTGCTGACAAGTTTCAAAAAATATTAATCAGCAAAGAAATTTATGAGCAACAAATTTTTTATGAATTTTCTTAAACTTTTGCTGACATTTTTGGAAAACTTTTATTTTACGACTTTTATCAAATTTTACTATTTTTGATAAATTTTTTTATGACATTGGTAAGAGAGATGTTTTTCTTTCAGTTGATTGCATCACGAATTGCATGACAAAATGGTAAAATTTTCAATCACAAAAAGCTTAACTTAAAAGAATTAAAGGATATCACATTACAAAAAGAACATTTTGAGGTTGCTCATATAAATAATTGATGCGACCAATAATGAAAATTCTCTTTAATGCCCTAATATAAACAGAAATCTGCATAACATGCTGTCATAACATACTGAATTAAAAAGAGAAGTGATGACATGACAACTTTATGCATATCGTCATCATCATTATTGTTTTGAAAAATAATTTCTCTTTCTACTCATCACACTACACAATGAGCCAAATGATTGAAATGGACAGTGAAGTTCAGTTTACGCTGGAAATTGAAAAACAAAATTCCCCAAAGTGATTTATTTTGCACGCATGAATTACCTACTGGTTCGGTTTTGTTCTATAATAACAACAACGCTCGATTGCACGAGTGTCAATTTGTAATGTAATCAGCAACATCAAAAGAAAAACCTTCACAAAATTTTCCCTCAATTCAGACAAAATCTCTGTGTATGAATTAATTTTGACAGTTTAACATCAAAAGAATGAATTATCGAGTGTGAAAATGTGTGAATGTTTGTAGAAATTGTTTTTAAATTACCTCCAACTACTGATGATGAGTGGACATAATCTCTCCTACTCTTCTATCTACATATGCATGTTTATACACAAAGAGTCATATTGCAAAATCCATTTCAAAATATTCTGATAAAGAGAGCGAGAAAAATTGAGGATTTCATTTCATTTCATTCGCAATAACGCTCATCATCAATACATAGATTAAAATCCCATTGCAATGCTTGAAAAATTTCCATTCATTGCCTCTCTCTCTCTCGCGCGTGTATCATCAATTTGAAAATGAGGTGTCAAAGCATATATTTTACATTCAAACACAATTCATAAGTGGATTAGAATTTTATTATTTCAAATACAGAAAACACGTGAAGATGCATGTAGGTGTATCAATTTCAAATCCAAACTATCCAACTCTTTTATTGCTGTCAGTCATTTCAAAAGACTCTCTTGCAACAAATAACTATCTCATAAAAGAAAAAGATGTGAATGCGAAAAATGAGGGAGAATTACGTCGCTTGTCTGATTCAATTAGTCTGCGTCATAAAATACACTCTTCCTGTATTGCAATCTTGTTGCGAATGTAAGTGAAGGAGAATAAAATAGTGGAATCAATTTTTTCGTGTCATTTCTCTTTTTTTTCTTCTTAGTTTTTTTATATTATTTTTATTCAAATAGATCTACATGCATTACATCTTCTTTGCACTTTATTTTATTTATATTTTATGCTATGCAAAAACACGACATGAAAGTTTTATTAATGAATTGATGAATGATTGAATTTAGTTGATTGAAAATTTAAAGATGACTCATTCATATCCTAAGGGGCCAAACAGACCGTTTTGATACTTAATTTGAATTGCCGCACATTTAATTCAAATTAAGAATTACCGTTAAAAACATGCAAAATTATACAAACAAATTCGAAATCTTTTATTTATCAAAAATATTTGTATTGATTTAGATAAATATGATTGAATCAATGTTTGTTAAATTCATTTTGAATTCTAAACCATTGATATTTATTTTAATTTATGTCAAAATATGGGAACAAAAATGTTTTATTTGTAACGGATACTTGAATTTTTAAAAATCAATTTTTTAGGAGAAATTGTTAAAATTTCAATTCAAATTTCGAAAAATTTAACGGAATAAAAATTTTGTTTGGCCCCTCAGGGAATCATACAATTCATCATTCAAAAAATGAATTGTTACTGATCATGCATAAAAGTTAGAATTTCGTCTCACTTTTCGGATCATAAAAAATCAAAATAATCATATGTTTATGCTTGAAATAAACATTCAGAACTCATACAATGTATTTAACTTCATGAATGTTCTCATACTTTGTGAATGACTGAGCTATTGACATATTTTTGCAATTTGATATGGTTCTAAAGTTTGGAAAATAAAATTAACATTTGACACCAGCATAAATAGTCTGATTTAATGTTAAACAATAAAAAAATTTAGTTACATTCATTGTATAAAAGAAGCTTCAGTAGAAGTAATAAAATAATGGCGATAATTGAAAATTACACCTTCCACTTTTCATTCGTTTGCATCAATAGGCATAACCGACTGTAAAATATCTTTAATTTTCTTCTGTCTGCGGTCTTGTGATATTCTTTATTTCATTATTGCTGCACATTTCTTCGCTTGCTTCGACACAAACAATGCATTAAAAGAGAAATGATTTATGTTAGCGACTCGAAAGAGCAAATACAATTTTTATTGTATGCATGAATACTTCACTATGCATAAAGCCCATTATAATTCTCTTTCGAGCGATGACAAAGTCTCGCATTTTGCCTTCAAAAATTAAAAATTATTGTATGTGCGCTACTCGCCATCGATGATATTAAATGAGAGCTAAATTTAACTGCTCATAAATTTCATAATTAATAGCGAAACTTAGACTTTATGAACAAATTAATTGGCTATCGCATTGAGAAGATCACATTGCTGTATGTGACGCATTGTCGATCGATCTGTTGCGCCACATGTGAGATACAATTTTGTTTCATGAGAACAATTTTCTTCTCTCTTCAATGTGCATGTAGAATTGCGGTCGATTAAATGAAAATGCATTTTTTTGCTTTACTCTCTTTTAGTTCATATTTAGCGTTTGTCGAGGACATATCTTTCTTTCTCTTTTTGCGCACAACTCGTGTCGACGTGTGAAGCGTAAAAAAGGAAGAAAATCTCGACAACGAAGAGCACAAGTTGATTGTATTAGTAGCAAACAAATACATTCTAAGATTGTGAGATCACTTCCAAGGTTTGTTTGTTGATGATGAGTGAGCAAAAGATAAAATCGAAAAAGTCTTTGAATTTAAATAGAGCTACACCATACTGTGCTCGATGTCGAAATCATGGACTCAAAATGAAACTTAAAACACACAAACGATATTGCCAATTTCGATGTTGTTCTTGTGAAAAATGTAATTTGACAATGCAACGACAGAAAATTATGGCACATCAAACGGCAATGAGAAGGGCCATGTTACAGGATGAGTTAAGAAATCAAAATTATAGTCATAATTACAATAATGATTCTTTGGTAACTTCTACATCAACAACTTCATGTCATTATCAACATCACAATCATTCACAACAAATAAATCATCAAGGACATCAAAATAGTTCGAGTGAGTAAATTTATAAATCGCAATTCATTTATTTTTGAAAATATTACTTTGTTGCACGTTTCACATACACATTCATACACTCAAGAATTTATATTTTTCTTTAAATTGAACGTTTAAATACTCAAACTGTTGATTGCTTTTTCTTTCTCTTATTATATTTTAAATGTTCAATAACTAAACAGAAAAATAATATTGTACGAGCTTTCTCTCATGAAATCATGAAATAGGCAATAACAATTATTGCTATATGATAAGTTAAATGAGATTATTTTAACTCAATAGATATTGTATATAAAGCTTGTTTATGAAAATTAATATTTATAAACTTCAAAGTTGAAATGGCAATAAATATTGTCAATGAGAGAGAAAATTAATTTAAAAAGATTTAATGAAGGAAATCTTTTATTTGACTATAACAAAGAAAGAATGAATAAGCAAAATTTCAGTTGATTTTGTCATTTTTAAATGTGAATTGTTTTTGTATATTAAAATTTTCAATTCATAACCAGCATGACTACAAACTTCATAGACTAAACATCAATATTGAAATGTAAAAAGAAAATGTTGTAATTACTTCGAATCGTCGTTAGTATGATTCAATATTAAAGATCTTTTCAAAGAAAGTAATTCAATACGGGTTAATATCTTATTTAATTTAAATAAAAACTATGAAGGGCTGGCACACTTGCGAAAAATGTATAATTTAGCGAATTCGCAATGTTCTGAAAACTGGATATTCTTCAGTACAGAACATTTGTTATTCACATTTATGTTATGAATTTTGAATTTAATTTTTCTTGGTTAATACTGATTCAATCTAACCTAGTAAAAAAAAGGTTTCCCTTTCCGTTTATATGCCTTTCAGCTTTTCTCGGTAATAAATGGAGTCGTAACATATTTTTGGTTATTGGAACTAGGACATATTTGTTCATTATACATTCAAATGTTACAAGTGCAAAACAATTAGAAAACTTTAAAATAGATTATTGATTTAACGCTATATTTGTTAAAAGCACAGCCCGAAGCCGACTTAAAATTTGTACGTAAGTCGACTAAATTTAGTCGACTTAGCTTAAATTTTTTTAGTTGACTTCGAGCTCTGGTTAAAAAATCTGAGAAATTTCAGTTAAAATGATAAAAATTTAAAAAAATATTTGTTTATATCAGAGCCCGAAACCGTTGTATGAATAAATAACTCGTCGATTAAAATTTTTCGACTTAAAAATTTATCACAAATCTAGTAAATTTACTAAAGCTTTACTCACGATTCACTTTTAAAATTTTAGTCGAGTAAAATAAATCAAGACAAATAAATTTCGTCTACGAAAACAGTGCCTACACTTAGTTAATTGCCTTCGAAGAAAAAATCTACGGTAGAATCTATGTAGGCCGTAGGCACCTACATAACAACATTGAAGTCATATAAATTTACTCGAGTAATGAAAATTCTTTAATTCGAGCAACTTTAATCAAAATTTTCTTACTCAACGACTTAAAAATGTATCGATTTCGGTCTCTGGTTTATATTTCAATGTTGAAAAAATATTTTAAAATGTCCGAAATTTTAGTAAAATACTTTGGCGCAAGTATCTTTCCCTTTTAGTAAATAATTTGCTTTGAAACTTCATTTAAAAGTTTGATTTTGTTGATAGATTACGAACATTGAACAAAAATAAATAATGCTTTGAAATAGTAAATATCTGCATCAACAACAATAAAGTAAAATTTTAACTCAAAAACAGAATGAAAAAACAACAAAATTTCTACTGCAGTAAATTTCTTATTTATTTAGATGAATTTTATAAGAGAAAATTGTGATGATGACAATTGGTGTGTAAATAGTAACGAAACCTGTGATTGCTCAAATTACAAATTAACACATACAACCCGCTTGTTCAACTATATTTTATGGAAAGGATTTGTATGTATTTCATTTAATTCAGTATTTTGATTGTTTTGAAATTCTTCCAAAAAAGAGAGAGAGATGCAAAAACAACAACAACAACAATGATATTGATTCTTACTCATTGCTACATGATATAATATTCAATGCATGAAAGGAGATGGGAAGTAAATATTTAATTACCACAACATTTAATTTAATTTGTCGAGTGGAAAATTAAGAGAGAAAGAGAAAATTTATTGTGTACAAGTCGAGGACTTTTTTTATCCTACAGAGAGAAAAAAATTTGTTCATTTGCACTCTCATTCATTTTCTTGTTTACACATTTTGTTTCTTCTTTTTCCAACCTTTATCCTGCAGCTACTGTTATTACTTAAAGAGTACATGACGGCGTTTATTTGCATTTGAGAAAGAGAAAATCTTTTTAGTAGAAAGAATCTCTTTTTTGTTGCTGCTAGTGCTGCTGAGGTTGATGGGCTTAAACATTGCATGCACAGAATGAAAAGAGAGAAAACTTTACGAGACTAGCCTGCATAATTGAAATGTAAACCACACTCATTCACTCACTCACTCATTCACACACAATAAACAAAAATAGGAAATTTTGTTATAAAATTTAAATTTGTATATTTGCTGTTCTCCCATGCGATCAATAAACGTCTACTGCAAAATTCTTTAAATACTATTCAATTCTCGGACCAAATTGAAAACAATTTGTTTTTCTTGGCTTTCAAACAACTTTTTAATCCTCATATTGTGTGTGTGATTTTTTGTGAAAACAAAAATCCAATTTCGTTGCTATGGAAAGAATTTTATTTTTTTAAATCTGTCATTCACTTTTGGTTATTGATTGGTGAAGCTTGAATGTGTAACAAGATTTTTATTTTAGCTTGTAGTCAGCATTACTAAGAAAAAAATTCTTGAAATAAATTTGGTACACCGACTAAGGCTTATTAAATTGAAAATAAATTTTAAAAGAGTTTTAGGCAGAGTTGATGAACTTCCATTAATTTCTTTAAGGCAATGAATTTTCTAAGGCACTGTCTTTTAGAAGGCAAGTCTTTTCGGAAAGCAGGAAGTTTCGAAACAATTGACTACCAAGGAAGCAGTTGTCTTCCAAAAGTCATGTGTTAAAAAAGATTTGCTAAGATGCTTGCAGGAAGATATTATTTTTATCAACTTTGGTTTTAACATGAAAGAAATCAAATAAGTTTACTTTCTGTAAAGAAATTTTAGAATAGAATAGAATATATTGATTGAATTAACTGATATACAAATACATAATTATAATGCTGCTTGAATGATTGTGATATTAACCTAAACGGTTTTAAATCAGTTACATATATGAGTCTGGTTGTTATTAACAAAATGAACTTTGGCAACTTTTTAAAGAGGGAAATAGTTTTTTGTGAACAGTAAACGTTTAATAATATTAAAATTTCTTGAATTGAAATGAATTCATTGAATTCTTAATAAGCTTTTATGTAGGACACACAAAATAGTATGATAAAAATAAAAGCAAAACAAAGAGCAATCTAAAAATTTTACCATGGTCACAAATATTTCTAAATTTCTAAAAATGAAACATGAGCCACCCAAACACGCAACAAATTATAAATGAAGCGTTAATAAAAACATAACAAATGTCAATTATATTTTTGAAAACGCACTAGACTATCAAAAATATGACAAAAATTTTATTGAAAAGATAAAGGACGATTTGCCATGTACGCATTAATTTTAACTTGTTGCCGAGCGAAAGTGTCACCAAGAAGTGAAAAAGAAAAGCATGCGACAAAACCAATAAACCGTCTACACGTGATAACAAGCATATTGTTCAGTATTTGTTGCTTACCAGCTGAAAGCAACAATCAATTTTCTCAGCATAAGGTTATAATGGCATTGGAAAAAGATTTTTTTATTTGCTCAAACAAGAATAAGAAAACGACACCTTTTTAATACGATTTTGAGAAGAATGCGTATAAAAATAATATTTTTATGTTATAACATTGAAGGTCAAAAAAATATGTAAAAAGGGTAACCCAGATACAGTTATGCATTGGATTAAATATAGTGCCATGAAGTCTCGTTTTTATTATTATTCATAATAATTTCTATTTTTATCATAATGAAGGGCAAACAGCTGATTAGCATCCCAAGGTTATAGTATGCCGTCAGAAAATGTTTATATCACAAATGTCTATAGACATAACAAAAACGTGACTGCCGAATAATTCAGACAGAAAATGACAATTTCCTCTCATTCTTCTACATACTTTGTTGTTTTCATTTCGTCTTTCAATGAAAATGGAATTTTCTTCTCATCCTTTTTCCACTCATTAACCCAGCAACAGCTACCCACCCAATTCTCTCTCTTTCTTTTTGTTGTTGTCTCCATTCACTCACATAATTGAAATGAAACAAGATGTCTCGAAGTGGATTACAATTTACCCTTGAAAAAAGGAAAATTTTCGTTAAATTTTTTCCTTATCAGCTGTTTTTACATCATTGTTCTACTTTACAGTAGCAGAAATCATCAGTAACAGTAAAAGCATATTGCTATATTTCCTCGCTCGTTCCGAGTTTTTCCATACACATTTTCTCTCTTTCTCTCTTTCTCTCATGTGTATGTATGCATGAGAAAATGATATTGAGGTTGGTTATGGTTATATCACAAGTCTGTTGTCTATTCTACTCAATATACGAGAGAGCTGTCATCAATTTCATCCAGTTCAATAACTTTATAAATTTTATTGAACGAGGTTAGTTGAGATATAAAAACTTTGTTGTTACTGATTCTTTGCGTTATCTTGCTGAAACAGCAGAAAGATTAAATTATATTATTAGATGACTGCTGACAAATGCTGTAATAATATTTACTTACAGATGACAATACTTCTATGCTCTTAGCAACTTTATTTCTTAGAACTTTGTAAAAATAACGCCTATGAACTTCACTCATGAAGTCATAGGTCAATGTGGCAATCGTGCAGTAATTTATATTGAGCAAAAGAATGAAAACTGAATGAAGAATAAATTTTTAAAACATTTTGCCACTCCTTAGAATCAGCAAATTAAATGTTTAGAATATTTTGTGATTCTCACCTCACCCTTGCAAGTTACTATGTATCAGCAGCACAACTAGTTATAAAAGCAAAAAGAAGAAAATCTGTCATATTGATTACATTATTTTTCTCTCTTATTCACAATGCATTTACTTAAAAGAGAGAAGAAGAATGAGGCATGAGTGATGAAAGGATTAAATTGATATTGAGTTCAGTTTCAGATTGTACAAGACACTGTTTTGAACTTGAACATATACGACAATGATTAATGGTTGGTTGCCCTAAGCAAATAAACAATTTATCATGTGCCTTAATTGGCAAGCAATCAACAAATATTAAGCTTCTGAATCAATTACATTGGCAGCAGTGATCTTTAATAACACTTTTTATGATGAAGATTTATTAATTTCCTTTTATCTCAAAATAATGCAGAAGATCTCAAATTTTTAAAATTACATTCGTTATGTTGTTCGTGTATTTTATTTTTGAGAAACATATAATTTACAAACAACATTTGGTATGCATTCTTTGATGTATATTTCTTATTTGTCGAATGAACATTTTCTATTCACAAAGAGAAAATATTTTTAGAAAATCTTGTTACAGGCATATGATAATTTATAAATTAAAACCTGGTAGTTTCAATCGACGTTTAGGGAATTCTAAAAAAGCCCGCGTCTAGCAACTATGATTTTTCGAAATTATTTAAATTTCAAAAAGTTTGTTGTCAAAAAACTTAAATAACATCATTTAGTTAGTTATTATTGTTCCACTTTATAAAAGATGTTATCATAAGTCTAATCCAGGCTTGATTTCACATAATTTTAGCTTAAAACTTCAAATATTTTGTTTTTACTTAAAAATAATTTTCGAAAAAGTGTTTCGAAAATTTCGAAAATTCAAAATCTGTTCGAAAAAACGTTTGAAATTTTATTTTTAAAGGTCAAAATTTCGAATGAAACTACCAGGAATTAGAAATTATTTAAATTTAAAATATTTTACTTGTAACTTTACTTCCTGCTTTATTTATAAAAATTTGAATCTTTTCATATGCAAAAATGTCTCATTGATATTCTTATACAGTAACTATATCAATTGAATTTAATTGAATAATTATATAAACGAATCACTCAATATCAATTAAAGGAAATTGTATATTTTACTGCTCCAATTAGTTTTTGACTCGTTGTTTCACTTTAATTCAAACTCTTACACACACACTTTAAATTATAATCAAAATAAAGAGAGAAATTCACGAAGATACAGCACGTAAAAAAAACTTGTTCAAATGAAAAAGGAAAGAATTTGCGACACAAGAACTGCACGAGCAAGCATAACAAAACAAGAAATTAAACGGAGAAAGAAAGCAAAATAAAATAAAATAAAAATGTGCAATGTGTTGATAAAATAAGAGAATTCAAATTGAGAGCAATAAACCTTGATATCTTGCGACAGTTACTCATAAATATGCAAGTGTAATCATGTGACCACACTGAGTAATAGTTGATAATTTAATCAAAAGAAGAGAGTAAAAAAAAATCAACTGCCAGACTAGCAAACGAGAGTCAGAGATAGAGAGAAAAAGTGACGAATTAACTTCATTCAAGTTTAATCAAATTGAATTGTTTGTTTGAATTTGCATAAAATATAGTGTATGTCCGTGCAATAAAGTATTATTTATGCGCGAGAGAAAAAAATCTCTCTTGTGTTGATTTGTGCCTGAACACATATATGTATGAAGGCTGTCTGGAAATTTATAAATTGCACATTTTCTTTAAGCACAACAAATCAGAGGTGTTTAGAAATTGAAGCTATTAATCAAGAAGTCTAGAAAAAAATGTGTTAGAAATGAGTTTAAAAGTGTAAAAAAATATTACAATCGTATTCTGTTATGCAATTTAATTTTAGACTACTGCTACTGTTGCTGTTTGCTCTCATTAATTTTCTAGAATAAAATTTCAACCTTGATCTCAACAATGTAGAGATTTTTCCATTTAAATTGTTGTGAAATGCAATTAATATTTATTATTTAAGTGCCTTGCATTGGAATTAAAGAATAATGACAATTTCCATTAAAAAATTCTAATGACCGTAATTTAAAGTCAATAACAATGACATTCTCAGTAAAAATTTCTCTTTGGTGAATAAATCATCATATTTCTATTCAAGTCTGATAGATTTTCAAATATTTTAAACCACGATTGTGGTATCACGACTTTATATTAATCTTTCTAACTACTGTTAAGTTAGTAGTAACTTCTGCATGGTCAACATTTGCGGTTTGCATAAAAAATTTGTTAAATGCATATTATTACTTAGTGTCGGTTTTGTCATTTATTTTTTTATGCATTTATAAAATGAGCTGCTTTGAAATGTTGAAGTAAAGCATAAAGCGTAATTTTTCATCATTTAGGTTTAGCTACTTATTTACTTTGTATTTGAAATATGTCGTAAAGTAAAATTAATCGAAATCAATAGAAATAGAAATTTAAATTTATTTACAACTTTCTTACAATGAAATCAATCAATAGAATTCTGGTAAAAATTCAATCAATAGTAAGTAAAAACCTCATTTCATTCTAAATGTAATTGCATTTCAAAATCCCATCAAAACCATATGCAAAAAAGCTCCATTTGCCATACATAAATTTCATGAAAAATTTAAAAATAAATCAAATGTGCTATGGCAACTTTAAAAAAAACTTATTTCCTTTCTTTAGCACTAAAATCGACATTCTGAACTCTTTCCAATCGTAAAATGCATTCAACTATGATTATTTCAATTCTTGCCATATATTGCATTCATTTGAGTGCAGAATTGTATGTTTGTATATGTTCACATGGATATATATAATTTTTTGAAGAAGAATGAAAAAAGGATCATAAAACGCGACCATAAAATTTATGCATTTTAAAGGCAATACGAGCAATATAAATTCTAACGTAATAGTATAATAGAAAGACGAAGGTGGAAGACGAGTCGAATAGGATGAAGAGAGGAAAAACTTTTTTTTATTGTTATGCGCACAGAAAACATAAAAACATGCTTCTCATCGCATAAAGTTCATATTCCTTAAGTACGTGTGGTATTATTGAATGCATAACAATAGCAATAAGAAGAAGAAGACGAGCGAAGAAATTTTTAAATGTATTTTTCATTGCTCACTCGTTTTTCGAAAAATACGAAAATTTTTATTCTTTTTCACTATAAAAATTGCACACAAACTTTTATCTTTATGCTTCGAGCAGTAGCACAGTAAACAAAAAAAAAAGAATTAAAATGAAGTTCCGCAAACACAAGTAGAAAAATTAAATTAAATTCATTGAGAAAACAGTCAAAAGTCAAATGACAAAAGTTTGCCACGGGTTATCAAATTTTTCACTCTTAAACAATTCAAGTGCATACACGAACACATTTTGTATACACATTCTTATTTCCAGTAGTGTAGTGCAGATAAAAAAATAAACTTTGGGTGGGGAAATGGAGAGCAGCCAATCAGAAGATGGAACGCCTTTTTGTTACAAAATTTTCTTCGCTCGCTTGGCTCGTGTAAAGCGACTAAATGATAAAAGCAACAAAATTAATGTCATTTTGTGCCATACATTGCTAGTTTCATTCATTACTTGCATTGCAATTTCTCTCTATTTTTTACTGCACTTTTATGGCCCAGTGAAAAAAGTGATATGCATGCTTGTTTGTATGTGCATTCATTTTTTATAGTTTTAATTTCCTTTTTTACCCATTTCAACGAAATGAGAGAGAGGGAGAGAAAGAAAATATTGCATGACAATGAAATGAAATTAATTTCACATAATTGCAATTTGCCAACAACATTTTACAACACTGAAATCATTAAAAAGCTCTCTCGCTTTTTTTTCGTGCCTGTTTAATTCCTTGAAATGAATGCAAACACATAGCGCTATAGATGTTGAAATATTTTATGATTATTATGGACGTGACTATTAAAAAATATCATTCAAAAAATTATTAATTTTATTGCCTTTTGCATAATTTCTTTAATAGTCATTTTTCATGATAATTATTATAAATGTAAATAAGATTAAATTTTTATGATGTTTTCATACTTTTATAATTGATTTGTTGACATTTATGAGTAGCTTTTTGAATTATAGAGGATTGAAATGCGATTTGATGACAATCATATTTTTGTTTTAGATAAACTAATCGCTATGGTTTTTCATTCCTGTTAAACAATAACAGAAAACAAACGAAACTGTTTTTACTGTTTTAAACAGTGTCGTTATCGTAGACGTCTACAATAACAACACTGGTTTTTAAAAGATTTTTCTCAAACAAAAACTTTAAAAAAATTTTCAAAATTTTTTTTTTAAAAGTCTCTGAATTTTTAATATTTGCAATAACATGAAAATCTTGGTAGTTTCACACGACCGTTACGGGCTTTTTTTTTTGAAAAAAAAGCGCGGCGGCCTACAACTATGATTATTCGAAAACATTCAAACTTGAAAAAGTTTGTTAACAAAAAACTTAAATAACAACGTTTAGCCAATTATTAATGTTTCTCGATATAAAAGAAGTTATTATTATACTAATACAGGCTTTAATTCACAGAATTTCTAATTAAAACTTGAATTATTTTGTTTTTGTTTCAAAAATTATTTTTGAAAACATGTTTTGAAAATTTCGAAAACACAATATTTTTCGAAAAGGGGTGTGAAAACACATTTGAAATTGAAAATTTCGAGTGAAACTACCAAGATGAAAATATTAAATTTTGTTTTTATTCTCTTTTTAATGTACTTTTATTTATTTTAATTTAACGGTCTTTTGAGCTTTAAATTTTAATCAAAGCGCTATCTTATTTTCTTTTCAAAATTATTAGTTTTCTTATTAACACAAGCTTAGAATAAATTAGCAGAACAAAAATGATTTGAATTTGCAATTTTGGTCGGAAATTTATTTTGATCTTTCAGAAAATTAGTAAAAATTTTTAAATATCAGTAAAAACTGCTGTTTATCTGAAAACCACTGTTTTTGAAAAACCCTACCTAATGGCAACTAGAAATAAATTATTTTTTTTAGACTTTCATTAGCGAAACTGAAATTTGCAATAAATTTGATTCATTTGTTAATTTTAATTCATTTATAATCCAACTGTTTCGACAAAAAAAATTTGCATCAATCATTCCCGTTAATAACTCGCCGAAAATTAAATTTATCTTTCACTTCCCTTTATTATGACATTCAGCAATCAAAAAATAAATTAAAATAAACGCTTCATTTTGATATATTGCATATAAAAAGGTTAAATTGAAAAATTTATGATTGCATTAAATCTTAAACATTTCTTTTTCCATATTTTTCTCCTCCTCTCTCTTTTTCTTTCATTCGAACATTAATTTTTATTAGCAATCGCCTTTTCTTGCTCATTTTGTGAACGGATATTTTATTTATGACATGTAATAAAGTGCTAGTTTGTAAAACATTTATTGCATTATTGTTGCACTAAATTGGCTTCATTTATTAAAATATGTAGATAAATTAATATTTTCTGATTTCGCGCAATTTTTCTGTCTTAATTAGATTACAATCGCGATGATATCATGGACTCGGTTAATTCTGTTGCACAGCATTTGGGATATGATACTCATGAAAGCAAAGCATTCATTTATGCGATACTCAAGTGTGCCAAAAATAATGTCTTTGAAACATGTCAAATGATCATGAATGGTAAGTTAGTTGTGAATTAGAAAGTTGATCAATTCAAGTAAACAAACAAGTTGGACATTTTAACAACTTTATAATTGGAATTTACTATATATGGGAAAACTTTTTTCATCTAGGGAGATTTGCGACAAACGAGTTCTTGAAAATTCAAAATGTTTTGAAAATTGAAGACTTTGAAGCGAATCCAGTCATAAGTTATTCATCACACTTAAGCAATCAACATCGCAACAATAATAATCTAATAAATCGTAAGTTCAATATTTTTGTAAAGTTCAAACGAAAACACAAAAATTTTAATTTACTTTTACAGAATCTTACAATGACAATGTCTACACTTGGTAACTTTTAAAGTTTTAAAAAATCTCATTTATATTTGATTTTAGTTAGTTAATAAAGATTGGTGATATGTTTTTAAGTTATTCAAGGTAAAATAAATATTTTTTAATTAAAAGATTTTAAAATCTTCTTCATCAAAGTTTTGATTGTATTTAATCTGTATTTGATTAGATTTATTCAGAGTTGATACCCGCAAAGCTCGCTGGTTCTCGCCTGTTTTGGCCTGTTCAATTAATATCCTAAAACCGAAGTTTTATATTTTGAAAAACTCTTTTACTGCTGTATATTTAAAGCCTTACGAGTAAAATAAAAGTAATTTGAAGATTTGCGGTTGAGTTGGTCGGTAGTTTATTTCAACTTCAGTCTTGCTGGTTTTGAAAATTTTTAAAAACCGGCAAAGAAAACCGACAAAGACTAAAATTAACATAACTTGATAAGTAAAACCGAAAACTTTCAAGTTACTTTTATTTAATTCATAAAGGTCTAGAAAATCAAGAAAAAAATAAGAAAGTACCAAAAGAGTTTTCATTAAGCTTAGATTTTGATTTATTTATCAAACTGGCAAACTTGCTGGAAACGATTCTGTTTTTATCTCACTGCTTATTTTCTGTGTTTTATAAAATTCTTCATAGTTATTATTATAAATTTAAGAAGTTTCTTCATTTTAATAATTTTCTTAATTTAAAATTGTTTGTTTATATTCATTGTTTTTGTTAAAAATCCGTTAGTAATTTAAAATTTCTTCTTCAATTTTTAAAATTTATTTATTTCAAAAGAACAACAATTTAAGGCGTCGGTTCCAATAAAAAATCTCTCCAGAACTTTAATTCTCATCATTTTAAATTCCAATTTTTGAAATGCCGAAAATCAATCTCTAAAAAAGCACTAAAAAGTAAATTTAGAGCAAATGCATTCTGAGAAATGCAAAGTCGTTCTGCCTCGTATCTTTTTCTCATGTGAGATCCTTCAAAGGCGAGGGAACATAATTTTTTTTAAAAGAACTGTTTATGTCTTTCACTTTAATAGCTTTGCGAATTCATTCATTCTCAGAAAACGATGCATTCATAAAAGTATATCATTTACACACACTAAACGGCAGCAGCATTTTTTTTTGTTGCAACATTGTGTTCTTTTTCAATTCCATCACAGCCTTCAGCGCATCTTCTTGTCTCTAAATTATTTTTAATCACTTTTCATCTTCTGTAGAAAGAGAATATGTTCAAAAAGAAACGTTTCACATGCACAGCAGCCGAATTATGTATATTAAAGAAAATTATTGAAACTTTCCTTTCTCTTTCTCAATGATGATCATTATTTTAATATTCGGTTGTTAATAAACTTCTTTTAGGTCTCAATTTATCAATCGAAATTCTATTGACATATTTAGCTATGCTTTGAAATTCATATTTTAAAAATGATGCATCGATGATATAAAAACTGTTTACATTTGAGCAAGCAAAAAAGCATTTCCATTCAAACAAATAAAGAGAGTGCCGAAAACCAAAAAAAACTCATAAAACAGCTCATATGAGAATCATTAAAATTCAACTCGTAAAGATTATTTGAAAAAGTTTTTTGTGTGCTTCTTCTCGATGCTAATGTACACTTTGCGGATGAGATGTCTGGAGTTTGAAAATTGGATATTCACAAATATTGCATTTTCCCAAATTATAAACTCTCCAGCTCATATAGATGTAGAAAGAAAAAGCGAGCGAACGAGCGAGATTATTTTAGTTTTCTAGTTAATTATTTTTATTGCCATTTCGGATATTGGTTAAGTTGGATTTTCTATTTGGATGTTTCTTTTCTTACTGATTAGTTTTCATGTACAAAAGTTGAGCTGCAGCAGAAAACAAAAAGTTCAATTTTCTTGGTATCTCTCAATATAGTTTTTTAATTAAAATTCCATGTATGTTTGCATGTAAATTTCAATAAACGTGAAGTGCACAGTGTGTGATCCGTTTCACATTTCATAAATAATTTCTCTTTCCTTTAAGCATTTTACTTGCTTTTATGACTTTGTAAATCTTTTTTAAAGGAAAATGATTTAAAACATTTGAGTGAATTGCTGTAATTTGTACTTTTTTTGATGATTGATTTTTTGAAGGTGAGTTGTTCTTATTATTTGATAAATTTTTATAAAAGTATTTTTGCTTCTTTTTTAAAGTTGTAAATCATTTAAATTCTTTTAATAAAAATAAAATTTAAAGTCATCAAAAGATTAAGAAAAGTTCAAGCTGCAAAGTCACAAAAGTAGAAGCTAAATAAGGTAAAAGACATAAAAACGTTCTCACATCCTCAAAATATCAATAAAATGTCATCCATTGACACCGTAATGAAGCACAATTTGTTTCAGCTTGCTTCTTTTTTGGTATTAACAGCTTTTCAGTTGTCCCTTTGCGCTGTTTTATTACGACAATAAAAATGGCAATTGAAAAAAATTTCAAATCTGTCGTAAATGACATTCAAAGGTGTGTTTGCAAATCTAAACTCACAAACTAATAATTTTTTTATTATAAATTGCAATATTATCGTGATTTCTCATGTGTTTATATTTTTAATCATTTGAGTAGATTTAAGCCGAGATATAGAAGCGCAAAAATGAAACATGTGTGCGATAAAACTGACTTTTCATTCAGGATTATAAAAAAAAAAGTTGCGCACACAAAAGAAAAAAAGAATTTTTTATGACCAGAAATTAAACCTTTTCCTCTTCTTTTTGATCCTTAATGTCATTGTTGCAGTAATAAAATTTCATTTTATTGAGATTCATTTGCAATGGTAAAATGATATTTTATGGATTTCTTAATGTCATTTGTATATTATGCACTTATGTAGATTTTATGTTACAGTTTTGACTTTTGAAATTAAAAAATTGACCTTTCATTCTGTTTTTCAATCAATTTTATTTTTGAAAACTAAAAATCTTGAGACTTTTTTTAATTAAAACTTTTTCCATAAGATGATAGAAAAGTTTAAGTCAAAACATACAAGACAGTAGCTTTTTTCTTTTACCGAATTGCAATTAACAAAATTCTCATTTCGTTCTGCTCATTTTCAATTTTTACGATTCTATCCTTCTCATAAAATAAAATTCTTCTTTGTTTTTTATTAACTGAAAAAGACAAAACTATAAAAATTGTGAGTATATGTGGATAGAATATTTCTCAATTTTCCTTCATTTGATGAGTTTGAAGAACAACAACAAGAGAAAAAGCTTGACGATGAAGGAAGAAATAAAATTTTGTCGAAATGGTTTTTTGAGTTGTGAAAATAAATTGAAGAGTACGGGAGAGAGTGTTTTATTGGTCGACATGTCTGCAAGAAAAGCTTTAATTTTTATGTTTTGCAGTTTACTCGAAAAATGTTATGCACATTTCTTATGATGATGTGTGATATGCTTGCAAATAACTAAAGGTAATATAACTCTCATTTATTTTGATGAAATTTATTAACTGACCTTCATAAATTGTTGAGCATTTTTTATTCAACTTGTTTCGTGTTAAAATTATATTTTTAACGGTTTATTTTTGAATTTAAAAAACAAAAAAAACGTTATTTTTGATAAAAGATATATTTTATCTGTTTTCGTTATAAAAAAATTTCATCTTGCTATTTTTGCACTCGTAATGCATAATCTATAAAAATGACATGTACAAAATAATGGAATAATATTTTTATTACTTTCATCTTCTTCTGATATCATTTCACTAACTTTTAACTCTTTATTCTAGTCATAAAATTTCTCGGAAAATAATGTTAAAATATTCAAAATTCCTTTATGACTATCCCTGGTGGATGTATTTTTAATAAGTCATAAAAGAAGTTGGAAAATAGAGTAATGTAATTATAATAATTATTTTTATGGTCATAGCCAATAAAGTCTTAGTGGGAAAAGTATACATTATGATTCATATTGAGATGATTCCACCAATTGACTTTATTTCTGCATCATATGAAATAATTGCACCGACTTGGATTCTTTTTTACGATCATTTCCATAGAATCATAAACTAATTTCATCGTCATTTATGGGAATATCTTCGTGTCTCGTCTTTCTCTTACTCGCTCTATTGCATTTTGCATGGTTTAAAATGATAATGGACTTTTTATGGAAGCTTCAGCCGATCAAATTTTTTTATGAGTGTGGTAATATTGAACGCAGCAAAAAAAAAATGATAAACTGTAAAAGAAAAGAGCGCGATTCGATATGAATACATAAATAGGTAGGAAAGGATGGCAAATTGATAATTATTCTATAAAATTTCAAAAAATTCTGACTCACATTCGAATGCAACTAATTATAAGAAGAAATAAATCAATAGCAGACCAATGTAATTCAATTTTTAATCTCTCATGTGGCAATAATAAACAAATGAATGCATGAAAGTGCCCATAATAAAAAAAACCCTTACCCATTAAAATTATAAGAGTATATACAACAACATTTTATGATTAATAAAATTAAATAATAAATTTTATGATACAACTTATAAACGAAGAAGAGAGAGTGAGCAAGCGAGCGATGCAAAATCGGCAACAAAATAAGAGAAATACTGCATATACAGGAATGAAAAATCATAAAATAGCAATTCGATTAATGAGTTTTTGATCTAAAATAAACAATTTTATTTTCAACATTCAGATAAATTGACTTATAAATTTTGATTTAGCTTAGATTGAAATTTAAATTTTTAAATATCTTATTGCTTCAGGAAAAATATAATCTTTTTATATTTGAAGACAATAAAAATGTCAAACAAAATTATTTTACTCAAATCAAACTCTTATTCACTATAATGTGCAGCAAAAAACTTGATTTTCACTCCTGTCTTACTTGAATTCTCAAGAATCTTAATTCAATCTTGAAAGCCTTTCAAAAGATGATGTCGGATTGTTTATTTATCGTGATCTTGAATGTAAAGCATTCCAATTATGAAATAAAGTACATTTGGCACGAAATATTTATCTTCTATTATTTATTTAATTCTTAATAATAAAATGTATGCAATAATATTGTAAGAAGACGAAGATGATTGTTTTCACAAGACGAATGAGTGAAGATTATAGAGTAAATTGAAATGAATTGATGCTGCTGATGTTTCTTTACTTGTCTATTATTTTGCGATATATAAATTTTTAAAAAAATTCCAGAAGTCATGATTCTCGGAAAGAAGAGAAAATAAATGCATTTTTTCGATAAGCATAAAACTGTTCATTTAATGTCTCAATTTGCTTCATGTAATGCAATATTCCTGCTGCCGATGTTCAATCTAATAAGCGAGTAGATAAAAGCATTTAATTTGCATAAATTTGTTATATCAGATTATATTTAATCTTGTGGTTGGCTCCTATTAAGAACCACTTTTAAACATCTAAAATCTCCATGTTCTTGCTTCTTTCATTCTTCATTCTATTCATTCTCAATTAAATCCTTAATATTTATATTCTCGTCGCTGCATAACAAAAATCATTATGGCATATTTTCTCATGCGTCGTCCTCACGGACTATTTGTCATCTTTAACATTATGTTTGTTAATAAACTCAAAAATTCATTTTCGTTTCTTCGGTAATTATTCATCTTCTCATTCCCTTTCGGTTTTTCTCGCTTGCTCGCTCATATATCGTGACTGGTTTTTGCACCTGAATAATTCAATTCTGGCTGACCCTTTTTTTGCTCTTACTATATTTCGCATGCACATTGTAATAAACAGGTTTGGGTAATATAGAGAAAATATTTATTCCTACTTATATGAAATCTGTTTAATTTAATTTAATTTTACAACTAGATAAGATTGAAACTAATTATAGCAAAACACTCATACATATCTTATCTTATCTTCAATGTCAATTAAAATCATTAAAACGTAATCACTGATTCCTTCTTCTTCTCTCTTTAGAAAGCAATGTAAATGCATGCTCGTGTGTGTACTTGTAAGAATTTTTTCGTACACGTGAAGGTCTTTGCTGCACTTTTTTACATTTTAGACTGGCATTTCATGCGATTCAGCAAGTTTTTTTTATTCTCTTTTTTCGACCTGCCAAAATCAATCATCCATTTTAATGCAAAATCATGCGATGCAAGATATTTTTTTTCTTCGAATTTTGACGTTTTCTGCATTCACCTGTTTTTCTTTTATACGCAAATTGATGAATTGATGATTTAGACAAATCATTAAGCAAGGAAGAATTAATGATTTCAATTAGATTAAAAAATTTGGAATTTCTTATTATGACAGCTGGAAGAGTACTCATTTAAATGAGAAACGTGAACATAATCAAATTAGTTTTGAAATTATCACTCAGCTTCTTTCTTTTATTCACTTTTACTCAAAGAAAAATGAAAGTCTTCATTACATTTTTAAAAAGAATTAACAATTTCTTTTTAAGGAGGAAGCAAGAATTATTTTATCATGTAATTCTTATAATCATCATCACGCACAATCATAATAACTTGTTTCGAGTGCTGTTGCAATGATGATGAATTATTAAATTTTATTTTATCTCTTCTTTTAAGGTATCGTCAGTAATTATCATGATAATGATAGTGTTTGCGTGATAAAGAATGATTCATAAAATTCAATGCTCCTCGAGTGATGTTCTTTGTTGTCATTATTATCAACTGAAATAAAATTATGCAAACGTATGTTAAGTGTAAAAAAGTACTTACAATAAACAGAAAGAGAGTGAAATCTTCTTAACATAATTACTAATTTATGGCATTTATTCATAGATTATTGAGGAATTAATAAGGTCACAGACTTTAATTGTGGTAATTTCTTAGAGATTCTTTTTTTATTTTATAATTTGATTATAATCAGACACATAATAAAGACATTTTGCTCGTGGATAAAAAGATAAAAGGAAAGAGAAGTAAATAAATTCAAAATTGATTGCCAAATTACCATGAATTATAAATTCGTGTACTTTTTATGGCCTTTAATAATATGCATTAAAATAATAATAAAATTCAGCTTCCTTTTTTCACTTACTTACACACATTTTGTTCAAAATTACCGATAACTCGATTACAGCATCACGAACAAATTTTCTCTCTTTTATGTATCAAACGTAAGTAAGATTGTTTTTTGATATTCGCAATTCATGCACTTGTGAATGTTAATTTGAGATGATGACACAAGCGCGCATTCGAATGGAATCTAATTAAATTTTTATGAAATCACCATAACAGTTTTCCATTTGAGCCTTTTTCTGTCATTCGTTCATTCGCTTTCTAATCCACTTGTAAAATAAAATTAGTTTTGTGAAATGTAAATCGGCACAAATAAAATTCAAATCGTTGTCATACACAAGAGAAAAGAGAAAAAAATTGCATATCGAATACCTCAAAATATGCAAATGAAACTGCTTCACACACATGTTTCAATTTCAATAATGTGCTACTCGCGAATTGAAATGAAATTGTGTGTTGAGGCAATTGTATGTGATTTGATAAAACAAGATTCTCATTATCATCTCCATTCACTGTATATATCAATTTTAACGGTTACTAAAAATTCAAATTAAAGAAACGTACAGCCGTGTATTAGAACGCACGCTAAAAAATCGCTTGTGCTTCTAGAAAAAAATATGGAAAAAAATAATTTATCAAATTTATCTCACGATATGACGATTCCTGACGTTTTATCTTCAATCTGTGACTCGACCGTAAGTAAAAGTTTCTTTATATGATATTCAGTTTTATTTTAAAAGTAATTTTTATGCAAAATAATGAAAATTAAATTTCATTTTTCAAAAAACTGAATGTAAACAAAACATCCAGTAAAGATCCAGAATGTAATTTCCTTTTTTTTCCATTTTGTTCTTTTTCAGTCTTCACTAATTGAAGGATGCCGTTTACCGGTAAAAATGTCTGGTAGCGAAGATTGGCCATTAGCAGAAATTATCAGTATTAGAGAAGAAGAGGGAAAAATATTTTATTATGTTCACTATGTGGATTTTAACAAAAGATTAGATGAGTGGGTACGAGAAGAAGATTTAGATACAAGAAAAGTTCAATTTCCACGAAAAGATGGTTTAACAACTGGCCAAAACACAAACACAGGAATTTCAACACCAAAACGCTTAATATCAACTTCGCGCCCAACAAGTCCTGTTCATCATAATTTACAAGATGTTCAAGTGAACGGCAATACAGTGCTTCAGGCAGCTCTGCAAAAGAAAATAAATAGAAAAAGAAAAGCACCATCAATCTCATCACCCGCAATTGTTCCAGTAACACCTTCAACACCAATAACTCCAGTTACAACACCGAGTGTGACATTAGATGAAGATTCACAAGAAGTTCCAAATGAAAAAACACCAAGACAATCTGGCAGTATGGTGACACATCATGATGATGTTGTTACTCGAATGAAAAATGTCCCACTTATTGAATTGGGCAAACATCGGATAAAACCATGGTACTTTTCACCATATCCACAAGAACTTTGTGTACTCGACTGCATCTACATATGTGAATTTTGTCTGAAATTTCGTAAAAGTCGAAAATGTTTAGAAAGACATCTTTCAAAATGCAATTTGAGAAATCCACCAGGAAATGAAATTTATCGCAAAGGGACAATTTCATTTTTCGAAATCGATGGTAGAAAGAACAAATGCTATGCTCAGAATTTGTGTTTATTAGCAAAATTGTTCTTAGACCATAAGACATTATATTACGATACAGATCCTTTCCTCTTCTATGTTATGACAGAATTTGATAACAGAGGATTTCATATTGTTGGATATTTTTCAAAAGAGAAAGAAAGTTCAGAAGATTATAATGTTGCATGTATTCTTACACTTCCTCCTTATCAACGAATGGGATATGGGAAAATGCTCATTGAATTTAGTGAGTTTCTGCTCATTATCTCTTTGAACGAAATTATTCAATACTTTTGATTATTCACAGGTTATGAGTTATCAAAATTTGAGGGAAAACTCGGCTCTCCTGAGAAACCGCTGAGTGATTTAGGTCTCCTTTCATACAGAAGCTATTGGGCTCAAACTATTTTAGAAATTCTCATGAATCAAGAAACTGATGGAGATACTGACAGACCTCAAATTACAATCAAGTAAGAACTTAAAAACTTTTTAATTGTACATATTGTTAATGAATCTTTTATTTTTAGTGAAATTTGTGAAATGACTAGTATCAAACGCGATGATGTGATCTCAACATTGAGAAATTTAAATCTTCTCAATTATTATAAGCATGGCCAATATATTGTATGCATTAATAAAGATACAATTGATCAACACAAGAAATCAATGGAAAAGAGAAAGCTTCGAATTGATCCGAAATTTCTTCATTGGACACCAAAGGATTGGAGCAAGAAGCCTCGCTATTAAATTAAATAAATATTTTAATAAAATCTGACTTACGAAAAATTTTATTTTTACTTTAGTGCAGTCTATACTTGAATGTCTATATTTCCAATTGCATTTCATTCAATCCTAAGCTATTGTATTTGCTGATTGATAATTGATGAATAATAAAGAAAATGAAATGATTAGCCATAATTCATGGTCAATGCTAAAAAAATCTTGGCATAATTAATTATTTTATTATTTCTCTTGGGTAACAATAAATGAATAATATTTTCAAGGTAAAACTGATTATGAATTATTGATGACGCACTGCTGCTGCATCGACTGACATTGGTACAATTTTGAATTTTTGTGTCACACACATTTCACAGTCATACCATAACAAATTAATTTAGGAAGTTTTTGAAAATAACACACAATTTCTATTACGAAGTAAGCAAATGAAGCTATACTATTTTCACATCATTCATTATAGAGGATATTCACACGACATCGTCTCTTCAATTCAAATTGTTATAAAACATTCATGATAGCAATGACACAAAAAAACAGTAGGAAAAATTGACTGGAAAATCATCATATGGTTCTCATTCGAGAAACTATTTACCTTCATTTTTATCGATTTCCTTAGTTGAATTGGAAGGAAAATTTTAGTTAATGAGATGGAAAATGCCGTGGTCAGTTAGTTAGTTTCATTCTAGACGCGTGATCAGCAAGTTGTAAATTCTCTAAAAATATTTTTAAAATATGGAAATTAAATTGATATTTATTGTGATACTTACCATATCTTGTGTATTAAGTGAAATAAATGCAGATGAAACTTCACCACTTATGGAAACAACACTAGCGATGGAACAATCAAATGCTGCGACAGAATCAATTGAAATGTCTCAAACTGATGCTCAACCAGTTGTCATTGAAACAAAAATCGATATGGAACCAACTGCGATGACTCCAGAAGATTCTAAAGTAATAGAAGAAGATAAACCTCAAGGAGATCAGCCACAACCTGATGCATCAGTAAATGAAGTGATGCCAACAGAAAACATGATGAAAAATTCACCTGAACACATGGAATCTGCAACAGAAGTCCCAATTTTAAGTATTACAATGTCAAAATTAGATGAACTCCCTCCAGCACCTACTCAAACAGAAACGTCAATGAAACCAGCAATGTCTGACATAACAACAATTAAATCTACTACAAAGCAGAAACAGCAATCACCAACAACCACATTGAAACCACAAAGAAACTCTGCAACTATAAATGGAATCAAATTATTTATGACATTAACAGCGACATTTTCTCTGTTTTATTTTTAAAATTGTTCGCATGCACCCTTAATCACCTGACAGTCATCTATACGTAATAAAGTAGCTTAACAAGGCAAAACTCAATTGATGAATCTTGCAGAAAATCGAAAAGAATTTAAAAGTTTTACAAGCAATGTAGCAATAGGAACTCATCATCATGCACCTTTAGATATAATTTGATCTCGATAAAATAAGTCTTTGACCTAAAATAGTTAATAAAAACCATCGCATGTGATGTGCAGTTGATGAATATATTACACACGTCCATTGATTGATATTTGTATGTAATTTACCGATAAGCCCATAATACTATTTACTATTTGTCTGTGTCATTAATGTGAATATACTTAGGTAGATAAAAACTATCAAAAAAAATTCCATTGATTTTTTCCCCACATCATCTGACTCATTACACATACATTGAGATGTAAAATGCATAAATGTCACGTACACAATTTTTGGTAATCTCTGCATTATTTAAATTTATGTACCTAGCTTATTTAAGTTTAAAATAATGATTTTAATAAAAAGAATTTTAATTGTTTATTTTGTTCATATTTTAATCTTTTATTTATTCACAAATAACTGAGATTTACAAGTGCATTCTAGTGATAATAATTACATCATATTGAGATTTTCTCTCATTCTCTCGGTACCATACAAGGGGAAATAATATAGACTTTGTATAGCTTCATGTACTTCAGAATTTTTTTCACTCATTTCTTCCCCTTGCTTGCTCTCTCATTCTAATCTCATCTCACTTGTTGATTTGTTTCTTTTATTTTTCATTTTACTGACAGTTGATTGAAGAATCTCATAACAATCACACGCTAATAGTCATACTAGCACTTTTTATTTGAAAATTAATTTGAAATTTTAATTTTAGAAATAAAAGTTTGCAACATTTTAAATGATTAATTTTTCGTATGAATGGTCTTGCTAAAAAGTGACCACAGTAATAATGATAAAAGTCGATCAAAGCAAAATTGTCAAGTGAATTGTGAATTTTTAAAGGCTTCAAAGCATCGTCGGAAAAACTTTTACATAGAAGCAAATTTTAATAACTTTTGAGGGCTGTTGAAAATTTTCATTTCGAGAAAATGACAACAGAGAAAACGCCACTTTTGGCAAATATTAAAAATGATGTTGTGATCAATATAGCTATAATTGAAAATAGGAAGCTAAAGAAAATTGTCGATGAAAACAAGTAAGCAATTTCCTTATTTTTAATAAAGTTCAAGAGCACAATTTAAATAAATTTTTCACACTTGCCATTTTTTTCTTAACACGCCTTAGCTATTGTTATTTACATTTATTTATTATCAATTAAAAATCGCAGCAAAAAAATTGTCACCTCAACCTCCAACCTTGAGCATTTTTTATGACGCATTGATGTCCTACATTTTTCTTATGCTCTTGTTATTTTCCATAAACACTTTTTTCAAAATAACATGAATATTTAATTTTTTTCTCATAGCAATGTCAGCACAAAGGAAAGTCTCAACTACGAACAACTACTGCCCTATATCGTTGATCCATATTGGATACGTGTGCGAAAAATTTTCTTCTCGTTATACTGTACAGCATTCATTGTAATATTATTCGCAGCTTGCATCAGCGCATTTATGTCGACGTCACCGTGTAAAGCTTCGTCAACACTTATGAATCACATTGATAAAAGCTTCATATTAAACAATACAAACATTCCAGCAGTAATCTTTTCTCAATTTGATCAAACATAATGATAGAATTTGAGAAAAGTCTTTAGTCAATTTTTAAATAAAAAAGCAAATTTATTTATTTTCTCAAATCCAAACAAAAAGTTCTTTTACTGTCAAAGTTTATGAAAATGTTTAAAAAAAGTTCTTTTAATTCTTCTTAATAATTCTTACATTAGTCTCATGATTATCAATTGATACTCTTGCTGTTTTTTGATCCTCTCTCCATGGTTCGAAATCAAATATATCAATTTCTTTACAGCTCAATAATGGATTATCTTCCCCAATATTCTTCATTACATATCGCTGTGCAAATTCAACTTTATCAGAATTACGACAAATTATACTAGCGAGACTTGTATCAAAAATTTGTTCTTTTTGGCCTGTAATGGAAAAATTTATAATAAAAAATTAAACGTCATTTCTCACGTCACTCTACCTGCGGTAAACTTTTGATTGCCTTGTGTTCTTTCATACCAAAATGAATCACCCTTTTTCATTCTAATAAATTGGTCACCAATGATACATGTTAATGTTGGTCCAATAATTCCACCTTTAACTGGAAATTCTGCTAAACCACCTGTATAGAGATCTACATCTTTTGGAGATCTAAAAAAATTAAAATTTTCTTTCATTTAGTCATTCTTTAGGGTAATAATCGCTTACTTGTAAATTTCATGAATTCTCTGAAATGACTGTGGATCGACAACTTTTACCATTTCTTCCCAAGTATCTACTGATGACAAATGACAACGTTTTCTCCAATCTGTATAACCTCTCAATCCATGATCTCTACCACGTTGAATATTCAATGATACGAGATCAAGACCACAAAGAACTGGTGAAGCATCATGCACGAAAAGTTTCTCAGTTAGCTCTTTAGTAAAATATGGATCAGACTTTTCAAGAGAAGTATTCAATGCACTTCTTATCGCAGTATCAAAACCACCTTCATTGTATAATGAATAAGGATTGAATAGCATGTTGTGGAGTGCAATCGACTCTTCTGATTGATCATATTGCTTTGTAAATTTCATCAATCCCGGTAATAATGTATGAGCAAATCTAAAAGCAGAAGCAGCAAATTCATTTGCAATCGAAGGTTCCAAATTCTCATCATAAGTATCTTCGTTTCCACCTGGTTTAGATAAAATGCCCATACTTTCACTCGCATCCTTTCCTATGATGACTGATAGGAATTCATTATAAGTAATATGCTGCATTTGAGCGCCGAGTATTTTTCGAGCTTCTTGAAATAATTTTTCATCATCCCAATGTGGATTGACTTTAGCTAATCCCTCAGCAAGATAATTATGATGGCGAGCAAATAAAAGATGTAAAGTAGTTAAATGTAAATTCTCATTTGCTCGAGCATCACCAGAATCAAAGCAATAACGTCCTTTAGCGTTTTCTGCAGCTTCATTGCAGCCATCAGTAGGATCTCGACTAACAGGCAATAAAGTCCGATTATCAGGCGTAATATACATCTCCAATTTACCATTTTTAAAACTTCTTAATTGATTCACTTTTTCTTCAGTTGAGCCGTAAACAACAGAGCCATCAATAAAAGCTGTTGCTTGATTTAATTGCTCTCTTGGTCCTAATCGATTAGTAGGTGCTGGCACGCTTCTCAGAAAGTTCATACATGTTACATTATAATCATCAAAATATGGATCACCTTTAGCCAATGGAACAGTAAAACATTCAGGATGTTTCACTTGACTGGTACAGCAATCAATTGGTGCACCATCTTGACCTTGATTTAATGCTGTAGCTGTTATATCGTGATCTAAAAATTGTCCCCATACTGCTAGCATTACTGTAAAATGCTTGTCAGTAAAATATGAAGGCCGATGGATTGTCACTGAAACATCACGAGCAGAAGGCAATTCACTTCCATCTTTTGCACATCGTGGCGCTGAAACAGCATCACAATAATCAGCAACAAGACCACGTCGAAAAGGAATATAAGCTGATCCCCAGTGAACATTTTTCTTATTATTGCACACACCATTATAAGTTCTATATTTTGGATTTGGTTCACATTCAATTTTATCTTGTCTAATGAGATTTGTCGAGGAACCAATTCCAATGTTTGAATTTTGGTGAGACTTTTGAAATTTGTATTTTTTTGCTAAATATCTTGTCGCATGATCCTCAACATAACCACGTTTTCCAGCATTTCTTGCAAAAATTGTGGTACTAACAGCACGTTGATGACGATATGTTGGACTATTTAATACTGGCGTTGAAATAATTTCTTCGATCATTTCTTTGTCTCCTAATGCTTTCTTTCCGGCATCTAGAGCAGCTTTCATTTCTTCATCAGTTGGTTGAGAAATTGACCAATTTGATGCAGTTTCATCAATTATGGGAAATAGCATAAAAAATTCGGGTTTAAAAGTAGCATCTTCATCAGAAAAGAGTGTTGAATTTTCATCTTGTGATGTAGTTATAATTGTTGTATCATTTCCATAAAATGAAAAGCAAACTGCTATTATGAGAGCTATAAAAAATGATATTCTGAAAAAGAGAAATTTAAGTAAAATAAAAAATAGAAAAGAAAGAAATAAGAAGCCATAGAAATTACAATATTCCGGCACAAATCCAACATTGAAGTTGTTTAGCTTGCCGCTCTCTTATCGGTTCCTTGCCTGGAAATAAATAAGATGGTCCTAAAAGTCTTTTCGTTATTTAAATATTCTTTTGCAATTTCAGCTCTCAAAATCTTTTATTTCATCAAATAATCACCTTGATTGTTCACAATTGGAGTAGTCTCATCAATTTTTTCCTCTTCCATTCTGAATTGAACTGATCACATTGAATATTAATTCTCAACTAACTTAAATTTCTATTTGGATATGTCAAGTAGGTAATATCGATAAAGAAATTTGATACTGTCACAGTTACATCAAGACAGAACCAGATACTAAAAAGAAGATTTTGTTTCTCATATATCTCATTTAAGTTTATTGTTTGCACTACATTTGATAACGTAGATAAGATCTTCTATCATCGAAGATGAAAATAATTTACTTTTATCTTTCTTCATCCCTGAGTACATTCATGAACATTTCAGTTGCACTTTTGTGGATTCTTTAAGTCATTATATGTAATACTGGTCCCACGATTCATTATTTCCGATCGCTCTATGTGTGCAACAATTAACGCTATATAGCCAAAATTAATTATCATAAGTATTATTGTCGAACCCAATTTATGAAATTAATTCTTTGTTACTAAGAAAGTAATCAAGCATAATTGTTTTTAAAATAACTCATTGTAGATTAGAATATTTAATTCTCTCAATGTTTGATTGTTTTGTGCTCAACACTTGACATTTAAATGTTTCAGTGCTCAGCACTTAATTAATGTGCTGAGCAATTTGAGTTCAATGCTCAGCATTTACAATTCAGTGCTCAGCTTAAATATTTAAGTGTTTTAGCATAGCATGAATATTAAGTTTAAATATTTTACAGGCGAAGTTTTAGGAAACCCTAAAATAGATAAAACCAAAAATTGACACTTAGTAACTAATTTTGAATTATCTATTTAAAAAAATACATTTTAAGAATTTCATGAGTGATGTTAAAAATTTTGAAATATTCCTTTATAAACAATCCTTCATAAAATGTATCGCTGAAGCATGTAGTGAGCTAAGTTTGTGTTCATTTAATTTTTGTTGAGTTGCGTGACATTTTTGTTGTCGAATTTTTAAAAATTTCTCTTTAAATAAAATGCAGAATGAGATATAAATGAAAAACTAAAAAGTTAAGTGAACAAAAAATTGTGTAAAGTTGGTTTAAGTCATTTAAAAGTCTATAAAATTTCAAGCAATGTTTTGTATCAAACAGCTTTTTTTGAAATTTTGAGCGGGGTTATGCTAATATCGTTATTTTAAACTTTTTCTTTTTCTGAGATCTTATGGTCGATTAATCACTGCAGTAATTTTCCTAAATTTAAATAAATAATTTTTAATTTCTAATCTTTAGTTTAAAATTTACACTAATCTTTGAAAATAACAAAAGTGCGTAATAAAGCGCTTGGTGTAAATTGTAATTTTACCCAACTTTCCTTATCATCAGGTGTTTTTATTATTGTTTATGAGATTAACTGTCTAATCATTAACAATTTAAGATTATTGTGTTTTTGTAAAAAAATATTTTTAAATTTAACTCTTAACTTTCTAGAAAACTTACTAATATATAAAATTAAAAATTTATTTAAAATAAATAACAAAAGAAATGAATAAAATAAATGAAAAGAAAATTTTATTAGTAGGAGAGTGCGTATTAGATATTGTACAAATTGTCAGTACATTCCCTAAAGAAGATGATGATGTAAGAAGTATTGATGCTTACTATCAAAGAGGCGGAAATGCATCAAATACTTCGACTGTATTAACAAATCTTGGCTGGAAGTGCGAATTATTGACAACATTCGCTGACAAAAATGATAAAATGTTCACATTCGTAATTGAAGATTTAAAAGAAAGAAAAATTGATATTAAAAATTGTCGATATTATCCAGGTTGCAGCATTTCACTCTCAACTGTTATCTTAAGCAAAGACACTGGTGCAAGAACAATTATTCATACTAACAAAAACCTTCCACATGTTGTTTTCGATGATTTCGATAAATGCAATTTGAATGAATATTTTTGGGTCCATTTTGAAGCTCGAAGTGTTTCCGAAACAACAAAAATGATGCAAAAAATTAGAAAATTCAATGAAACTGCAAACGAAAAAATTAAAATTTCTTTAGAACTTGAAAAGAAAAGGGATGAAAATTTGTTGCTCGTGAAGCATGCAGATGTTGTAATTTTGGGTAGAGATTATGCTGAAATTATTGGTTGTCATGACAAGAAAACGGCAATTTATAAATTAAAGGAAATAATGTCAAGCGAAGAGCGCTATCGAAACGAAAAATGTATGTTGATTTGTCCATGGGGAAATGATGGTGCATGTGCAATAGATAGTGATGGCAACTACTATGAGAACCCAATATTCGAACAAAAAGAAGTTGTTGATACTTTGGGTAAAATTTTCAATTTCTCAATAAAATTAAAATAAATTTTATTTTGAATTTAGGTGCTGGTGACACTTTCACTGGTGGACTTTTACATAGTCTCATGACAGATTTTAATGACATTCAACAAGCAATCAAAAATGGCTGTATGATTGCTGGCTTCAAATGCGGATTCTATGGCTATGATTGTGTGAAAAATTTTACATTCCAATAAGAGATAATAAAAATTTTTATTTTTTTGTCTAAAAATCCACAAAAATAAGTTTTGTGTGTACACATTCATGAGAATTCGTAGTACCTAATTATCGTAAAAAATTTCTTCGTTTTTCAACTAGAGAGTCCATTAGAACATTGCCGCTCTGACTTCAAAGAGTCGAGTTTTGTTAAAACAAAACATTAATTGCAAAATTATGAAAGAAATTTTTACTTTGCAATCTTTTTTTTCCAGTGAGCAATGCGATGAAACTTGAAGTCATTTTAGGGTAAAGTTGAAATTATTTTTGTCTCTTTTAATCTTTCTTCCCTTCAACTCTCACCTCATCAAAATTTTATGATCTTCATTTTAAATATTTGCTTCTCCGACACCATAAAACATGATTCTTATTGGGTAAGCAGCAGAAAATACGATAATAAAAGCAAAAGAGAGAAAAACTCTGGAAAAATAAAAGTCGATTCATTATTATAGTTTTCCGCTTCGCATAACCATAAAAGAATGGAGTAGAGTTTATTCAACATCAAATGAAAGCGATGACATTTTTATGAACATTTGTATCCGGCAATAGACTTCGATAATTTTTCTATCGGCACCACTAGATTTTTACCTTTAATCTCTTTTTTTGTGAATTTTTATTGGAAATTTCGCCAAAAAAAAGCTTTACTGAAGGAAATCGAAAAAGTTTTTTTTCGTAAAAAGTCTTGAAACTAATGAAATAATTAAGAAATGAGAATGAAGTTAAACATTTTTATAGCTTATTATATGTTTGATAAATAATTTAAAACTTCCGTCAGAACTCCTTGGATAATAAAAATTTGAAAATATGTAAAAATTAAAATTTCTTTCTTTAAATTAATTCTAAACAAACTAAACTTTCATGAAGTTAAAAACCATCCAATGATAGACACTTTATAATTTTTTATGATTATTTGTGATGATTTTTCTTTAAATTTGGACATTTTTTGGAAAATCATTTATTAATTTAAAATTGGTTCTGATAGAGAATTGAAATATGAGCAAAATGGTGCAAAAACTGAAGCTATAGAGTCTAAACTATATGGCTCATGAGTTATGATCAAACAAATTTTTAAAAATTTTGCTCATTAAAACATGATGGTCTAACTTGGTCAAAACAAAAGCTTTTGTGCTAAGACTTGTTTTAAATGATAGCTAGAGCTTGAAAAAAGATTTTTTTTATCGAATTTGTAAAGTTTTAAACTTCTGAAAGTGATCGAAAAACACTGTTGAATAAGACTTTCAAAAAGTATGATTATTTGTTGACGCTTAGACAACGAGGTATTTGTACCTGTTATAATTATTTGAATTATTTGAAGTTCTGTTATCTTGGATCGACTATAAAAAGTGAATCCGAGCACGATTCTAATTCTTTCCGCTCTCAGCTACCAGAATAAAAGGACTGTTGTTTTAAAAAGAGTCAAACTCCTTCAAAGTCGCGAGTATAAACTCTTTAATTGAACTATTAATAAACTTTGTAAGAACTCTTAAATAAAATCATCTTTTTATTTCATTAATTTGATATCGATAAAGTCATATTTGTGAGTCAGCTACAATTTGTGTTTTTTAATGATTATTTTCTAAGCGTCTACCGTTTATGTAAATGTATTAAAAATCTTAATTTAATTACCGCATGTTGTAAAAACAACTGCAATAACGATCACCAAAAATTAATTTTCCTGCACAATACAAAGACAGTTCAAAAGATGAGCGAAAAAATTTTTTATTGGACGAAAGCCGTCGCTTCTCATTTTGAATATGAACTAATAAGTAAAAATTTAATTAAAATTTGACTTAATTAAATCCTCGTTGCGCACTTAAGAATTGTTTGAATAAATTTATAATAAATATTTAATAAAGAATAACTTAAGAATTATATTAAATTTTAATAAAGTCAACTTATTTTAGTTTGAAAATATCGCTCCGCCTTCAAAAAAATATGAGAAATTGCTTTTCTCACTCGCATGCGACGCTGAGAGTTTTTCCTCACATTTATGATCGCTCTTCAAATGCACTTTAAAAGATTATCACTTAAGATTAAAAGATCACATAAGTGTGCTTTATTGCGCAACTAAAATTTCTTTTATTATTCTTGTGTGGCATGCATGCATTTGCATATGCTCATATTACAAATGACACACAAGTAAAAAACCAGAAGGTCCTTAAAAAATTGCTGTTAAAAGAGAAAGATCATAAAAAATAAAATTTGTTACGGTATTCATGAACATAAACAAACATATCGTTTTCAAGTATCATGAGAGAAAGAAAGAACAAGAAAGTAAAACATGTGTGAACACTTAAACCCAATATAGTTTAAACATTTTTATTTTCTTAAGGGATGATAACTTTGACTAGCTGGAACTGTAGATCTAACTCTAACTAACTCTTTGATAATTTTTAAATTAAGATAAATTTGATACCTGGTAGTTTTAATTGACCGTTAGGGGATTCCCGCGCATTCAACTACAATTTTTCGAAATTATTGAAACTTGAAAAAGTTTTATAATAAAACATTTAAATAAAATCATTTTGTTACTTAATAATGATCTTCCTTGTAAAAGAGAATATTATTAAGCTAACACAAAATTAATTTCATATCATTTTAGCTTAAAATTTGAATTATTTTGATTTTTATTTCATAAACGTATTTCGAAAATTCAAAATCTTTTCGAAAAGGGGTGTGAAACAAATCTTAAATATTTTTTAACGGTTAAAATTTCAATTGAATCTACCAGGATTTGATATTTAGAATATTTTTTGGCATTACAATGCTTAATACTATAAAATTTAAATAACAAAATTCTGTTTGCAAATTTTAAAAATAAATTTAATATATTCCTACACATACATAGCAATCAACACCCTTACATCATGTCAATCGTTTTGCAGTCATATATGCAGCATGCGTGTGTATATATATTTAAATCTCAAGAAGAAAAAAATCTTCTTCTCATTTTCATGAAGATAAAAATATTTTTTTCTCGCATCTCGTCCAATCACAAGAAGTCATTTGGAGAGAAAGAGCGAGAGAGATCATTTTTAAGAAAGAAAATTAAAACAAATGTATATAACTTTTTCTTCAGTGATCTTTTCGAGAGGAAAAGAGAAGAGGCAAAAGAGAGATCTTTTTTTTTGTGAATGAGGAAAAATTTTGTTTTTGATGCCCGCAGTCGAATTTTCATCTTGAATGTGATAAGTAGCAAAGTCGTGAACGTATAAGTGCGATCGTGAAAAAAATTTGATTTGAAAGAAATCTAATAAAAGTAATCAAAAAAAAGTTCAATTTCGACACAAAATCAACAACGAGTAATAAAAATAAAAAATTTTTCCTTTTTATAAAAAGGCGAGAAAAGAGAGAGAAAAAAACCTATAATTTTTCACAATCGAAAGTGTGAAGTGATATTAGACAGAAAGTGTGAAAAATATTTTCCGCCGCACACACACTAGTCGCGGTGGCAAACGAGAGGAAAAAAACAATAATAATAACAACAAGAATAGGAGTGAAATAAATTTTCCTTGTTAATTTTGGCCGCCCAATGAAAGCTTAATTATCATATTCTCTCACTCTTCCTCGCGTGACCATTGCAAACGCTCATCTAAACTTATATATGAGTATGTGAAGCAGACAGACAACAGCGCGCATAATTTGAAGGTGTTAACAAATTAATAAATATCACTCGATTGATATACATATGAAATATATGCCAGTAGCGAGTGAGTGAAGGAAATATTATCGTGATAAAGACGAGAACATGTGTAAGACGAGAAGGGGGGCAATTATTAGGATAAAATATTTGAAAGTGTGAAACAATAAGGTGATGATCGCCATTTAACCGTGAATTACTGACTTGCAATGCTTATATTTCGAATAAGTGTGAAAATCTTGTTCAAATAAATATATCGGCAAAGTGCTCAAATAGAAGTTGCCGTTTCAATAAACACTCGGCTTGAGACTTTTTTTCTTCCGCATAATTATTATTGGAAATTAGAACTGAAAGATGAGTCACGGTCATTTACAAATGAGTGATAATAGTAGCAATAATATTGCAATGAATGTTAGCATTCAACAGCATCATCATGTGAATGCAACTGATCACTATAATAGTATTTTAAATTTAAATATGAACAACGATTATCATCATCATTATGGTTCTGATTATTGGAATACTAACACATCTTCATATAAAAATGGATCAACACCTATGAAAGAAATGGAAGGTAAGACATTTTTTAAACGTTTAAAATAAATATGAAATGTCCTAAAATAAACATTTTTAAATTCATTTCCTAAATCAACATTGAGAATTTCACTCAGACAAGGACTTTAATAATCTTTTAATATCTTTCAAAATTTTATCAATTTTCGTATTTTCTGACTGAACTTAAATACGAAATAGCATTTATACTTTTAGTTTATGTTCTCTTTCTTGTTAAAACTGTTTTATTTTTAACGAGAAATCAAACAAAAATGCAATTTGAACTTTTTTTTTGTTTAAAATTTTTGAAAAATATAAACAAAAAAGAATTTTCGCAATTTTCTGCTAAAATAAATTCTAAAGTTACAATAAAGGACTGAATAATGATGAAACATGAAAACATAAACCTTTTTTGAGCACTTGATAATTCTATTAAAGATATTATTTCCATTTTATCAAAAACAAAAAAGTGTTTTTCTAAAGTGATATTTAACGAACTTTTTCTATCTTTTACCAGAGTTTGAAATCGTTTTACAAATAACTTAAGATCAACTAAATTTTAATCGATTAAAAATAAAACACTAATCGATCGAATTTAAGTTGTTTTAGTTGAAAATTTTAATCGAATAAATTTTAGTTGATTTTTAGTTGTAAAGTTCAATCGCTTAAATTTTAGTTGAATTTAGTTAGTTGCAACTAAATTTTCAAACGGTTTCGGACTCTCTTTTACTATCTCTTACGAACTTTTCATGATTTTTCGTGAACTTTTCTCAAGTTTCCTCGTCTTGATTTTAACTTCAGTGCAAAGGTTAAAGCTAATTTAAAACAAACTATTTGTAGTTTTAAACTTACTTAAATAGCCATAAATTTTCGATTTTTCTCTCTATTTACAAATTTGTGAATCATTCATTGCAAATTGTCGATTTGTTTTTCTTCTATTTTTCTTTTCCTAATTTTCTATTCAACTCTCATTTGTTTAAAAGAAAAGAGTAAAATAAAATTAATTTGACTCGAAAAGGTTGAGTTGCCATTAATTGTAAATTTACAAGACATTAGCATTTCTCTCGTTTGTATTACTTTAAATTATTTGGCAGTTCCCAAAATCTTGAATTAAATTAAATGTCTAAAGATGCCAAAGTTTGTTTTCTGAATTTATTTCTTTTGCGTCAATTTAAATTTCCTCTTTCTCTCTACCATTTACTGAGCGAAATTTTCAGAACATTTCAGTCGAAAAATTAAAATTACAATAAAATTTAACGATCATTCCTTAATAATAAACCAATATTCCGCAACTCGATCGTAAATTATTTACTGAAAAATGCAAAAGAAAAATTAAAATTTCTTTTTTGAGAAATTCACTCGAGCGTAAATAAACTCTTCGCGTTATCGACTGGGAAAATGTTAGTTTTTTAATTGCTCAAAGGAAATTAACGAATTCTACCACAATGTTCAAAAGTGGAGGCCATAAATCAAATTGTTTAATGATTTTTCACTTAAAAATCGAAGACGGAAAATCATCTTCAATCATCTCTCTCACACATACGTATAAAAGTTTCTATATATAACTACTGAATGATCACAACTCTACAATTAATAGTAAACGACTTATGTGTGACCAAAAGATCAAACAGTGTTGTGTTAAAAAACAATTAGCTTCCTTCAAATGAAAAATATTTCTTCTTGGGAAAGAGATAGGGACACACTTGAAATAAAAGATAATTCTTTCGAGTCGTAAAAGAGAGAAATTAGACGAATGAATGAATATGTCATTTTGATTAATGTATGTGAGTAAAACAGAAAATTAATTTACTCATTAGTAATCATCTGCTATGAGTGTCACATCGCACATAGCAAAGCATGAGAAATATGATGAAGAGTGTGGAAAAATTAGAGAGGAATTTTCACAAATTTTTTGCAATAATGAGATTTTTTAAGTGCACTTGGCACTTGGCACTTGTTAACATTTTCAACAATTTTAATTAACAATTTATCTTGAAATGAAAGGAGTTACAAGTTAATTATGGAAAAATAAAATTTTAAATTAATTAAAAAGTTTAATTACCTTTTTCGAGAATCAATTTATTCCGCGATCTACATTATTTTTGTCTTTTTTAAAAGACATTTTTTTAATTTTCAAGAGTTTGTTACAGCATGCCTTTTGAATGCCGACAAAGAACGAATTTCATACAAGCCACTTGAGCAATTGGACCAAATCAAATTAACAGACATTAGTGAACAGTCGCCTCAACAAATTCAACATAATTCGTCGCTTGATAGCAACAAAGTTAATGGCAGTGATGGAAACTGCAGCAAAAACATAAATCAGAAGTCAAAGTGTAATAAAAAGGGCGAGAATGAGAAGCAGCAACTGCCATATCACTCATCTCTAGTGAATGCAAATGTGGTGTTAGAAGCGAAGCCGTTATGGGATAAATTTCATGAACAAGGCACTGAAATGATTGTTACGAAAGCTGGTCGACGAATGTTTCCTACTTTTCAAGGTAATCAATAATAGCACAATTTGTACTTTTAGTTTTTAACTTTTTTCTACTTTTACTTTTCAAGTTCGTGTAATTGGTCTTGATCCACAAGTGAACTACATGATGATGATGGATTTTGTACCAGTCGATGATAAGAGGTGAGAAAGATTGCTTTTGCTCACTAGGGAGTTTGTTGAAATTTAGTTTTAAACTTACAGATATCGATATGCTTTTCATACATCATCATGGGTAGTTGCTGGTAAAGCCGATCCAATTTCACCGCCACGAATTCATGTTCATCCTGATTCTCCTGGTATGCTTTTTATTTTAAATATAAGAAGGTTTAGATTTTAATATTTTGAAATTGAAAAATTTTGTTCTTTTGTTTACAAAATTTATTTTTGACTATTTCTTGCTTTATTACTTTACAACTTTAGTATTTTGATTGTTTTTTATTATTTAAAACTTTCAATTCACATTTAAATCAAGATAAACAGCAATATTTCACAGTAATTTGATTAAAATTTTAATTCAAATAATTTATTTAATTTACAGCATTAGGTGCTACATGGATGAAACAGACAATCTCATTTGATAAATTAAAACTAACAAACAATCAACTTGATGATCATGGACATGTAAGTAACTTATAATCAAAGAAAGAAATTTAAATGCTAATAAAAATAATTACAGATAATTCTCAATTCAATGCATCGATATCAGCCTCGTTTTCATATCGTCTATTTACCACAGAATAATATCAAAGAAGAACGTGAATTTCTTAATTTTCGTGCATTCATTTTCACCGAGACACAATTTACTGCAGTTACTGCTTATCAAAATCAACGCGTAAGTCACAAGTGAAAATCTGTTTGTGATTCTAATAAATTTCTCGCTTGAGAGAAAAAGTTGTTGTTGTTGTGGTTATGAGTCTGATAGCAATTAAGAAATTGTAAAAAAATTTCCACATGAGAACTGAAAAATATGTGTGACATGATCTTTGCATTTACACGATTTTTTCTCAGCTCTACTGCTGCTAATTTATTGGAATTTTCTTCTTTTTCTGTCCCCCTCTGCCAAACATAAAAACTCACTGTCACCAAAGAAATTTATTGAATTATTTATGTATGGCGTCAAGACAGCTTCTCTCTTTTTTTGCAATTCCATTAGATTTCTCCGCGAGAATTTTGGTTGATAATTAAGTGCGACTCACATGCTTAATGATTGTAATTCTAACGATTGCACGATAAACAAGCAAAATTAGTACTGGTTTCTACATACGCACAAAAGAAAGAGAATTTATAAGACATCTCTGGCGACAATTTGAAATATGATATAATTTTCTCTTTTTTATTATATTAATTTTGATATGATTCGCGCTTGCTTCTGACTTTTGAGAGGGCATAAACAAGTTTTACGATCTTATTTGTATTTTATTTCCCTCAATATCTGTCAAAATATTCCAAATTTATTATAAAAAAAAATGAAATTAATTTTCTTTATGGAGAAGAAAATCATGTGTAAATGCTGTACATAGTTGGACCTCTCTCTCAAATGGTTGTGTTTGTAATTAAAATGCATGTTTGTTTCTTTAAATGAGTGAAAAATGTAGCAAAAATTTATATTTAATGTTTTTTCCTTTCATTTAGGTCACTCAATTGAAGATTGTATCAAATCCATTTGCAAAAGGATTCAGAGACAATGATACAAATGATGAGTAAGTTGTTTACTTTATACTTCACTTTTAATTACATTCCCTGTCAAATTATTCTCTATAAATTTTCTTTTCTACAAACGAAATAAAGAGATCATCAATCTTCCTAAATCTTATTGATTCGCGTCAAATTTAATTTGAAAAATCAAAAATTCTAATTTGTTTATTTAAAAAAGAGAAAAGCATGAAGCGTTTTTCTCTCTTATTCTTGAATATAAGCCGCTGGAAATAGTTGCGTCCGCTATAATCGAAATGTTTATAATTTTTATTTTTGTAAAAGAAATCAATTAATCTCGCTTTTTAAATAGAATAAATTTTTTTCTCTCTTTGATAGAATTTTTCTTGTTATCTCATGCGAAATTCTTCATTTCACACCTAATTAAAGCTAATTAAACAAAAACAACGGAAAGGAGAGAAAAATCTTATCATTTTTAAATATGTCACAAGCAAATAAGAAAATAGAAAAAAAATTTGTGTCGATTGAGAGGAATTTCATAAATTGTTAAAAATAGCGACAATCACTTCACAGCTTGCACGAAGTATCATAGATTATTTAAATTCAGTCTACCGCATTATCGAGGAAAAGCCACTAAAATATCAATCAACGAATTCATAAATTATAAGTAGCAGTCAAGAAAGAGAGAATTTTCATGTTCTTTACACGCTACTTTTACTATGCTTCTAATTTACATACACACAAACTTACTCATGAACTTTTATTTTGAAAGATACAAACGACATATGATGAAGTGAGTGTAAACAAAAGTTTATAATTTTTTTTCCTTCCTATCATGGCTCTCTTTATTTCTCACACAGATTAAAACAATAAAAAATAATAAATAAATTTTATACTTCCATAAATGACAAACAATTTAAGAAAAAATGTTTTCCTCCATTCGTTGGTAAGCACGAGTTGGTAATTTATGATGCTACTCTAAAAATTTATAGCTGTCAATGTGGTGAGCAATCATGCATGAAACTGAAAATAAATTTCCATACCACACATTTATGAGTAGTGTATTCCCGAAAAAAAAATTGAATGAAAGGAATTTATACACAGCGCGAGTGAAATGAGAGAATATATTTTGAAAAATGCTAAAATTAATTAATTTAAACAATTAATGAATCAAGATGTAGAAGAATTCTTTTTTTACATGATCACTACCACAGTTGTTTACAAATTGCTAAATAATGTTCGATCGCTTTCAAGAAATGAGAAAAAAGTGTCGGTTTTAAATTGTAACATAATTTCCAAAACATAAAACATATGCACTCGCTGCTCTTTCTTTCTCTCTGATAAATTGATTTTAATCTGTATTATATTCCACATTCCCATCAAATTTGAAGTGTGTTTACGTTTGCACTCTTTTTTTTTGGTAAACTATTGGTGGTAGTAGAAGAGGAATTAATGGCTTGGAAAATGCCATGCTGGTTAGAAGAAACAAGGTTAATTTGTTTACAAAATCTCAAGTATCTCTTTCATGAGACATTTGACTGATTGCGTTTATACATATGTTAAAAGTTAAACTAGAAAAAATCTGCTATTTTTTAAAAAAAGTTCTCATGAAAAAAGATTTAAACATTCTCAAGATGTGAGACGTCCAGTGAATATTCTACAAAATTTTTATTAGGAAATTAATGATTTGAATTTTCACAGTTCACAAGATCAACAACGATTGACGACAAGTGCAACAGCATCAGAACGATTGAAAAACGATCGTTCAAACAATAACAACAACAATATAACAACTAGTATTAACAAAAGTAAGTGAAACATGTTGAAAATAAATCACATCACTCATCTCTTAATCAATAACACACAAGTGCGCCTCAAATGATCTTTTTTGCATGCGGTCGTTCTCTTTTCTTTTTGTTTTTGTTGAAAGTGCAATTTCATTTGACTCTTTGAATTCCAATTGTGACTCAAATATCTTTTCGCACTTTAATTTTTTGTTCAACAACTATCATCACATTAAAAATTAATGTGAATAAATTTTATTCATTTTTAAAGTTGCACAACATGTGAATAGACTAGTTCATTGATCTTTTATAATATAAATTAACTTCCTTTTTTGTTTCAATAGAAGATGACTTATCGATCACATCATCACAAATGCAAACAACATCGCCTCAATCAACATATGTACTGAATCATCAGAATGCAGGTTTTGTTGCAACTCATATGTATGGCACTGAAAATAGCAATTTTGGGCCTATTTATCATCATCATCACCATCACAATGCGCATCCTTATGCTAGTACTAGTCCTTATAAAGTTCCGACGGCAGCTACAGCAACAAATGTTTATGGTGGACACTATCAAGGTTTTTACAATCAAATGGCACGAGTTGACTATATACCAAGATAGAAAATTTTATTTTACTAATTTACTTAGTAATAAAACAAATATTTTTAAGCAATATGTATGTAATTTTATTAAAAATTGAGAGAAATTAAAGTTTTAATAAAAACAATTTGAAATTGTCTTAAAATGATCAAAGCTAAATATTTGGCTAACAAAATGTATAGAATTTCAAAACTCTCTTACTTTCAGTCCTCGTGATGAACATTAAAAAGTCATTAGAAAAAAAGCAAGGAAAGTATTAATTGGCTGTGTATTGTGTCGGTTTCCTCTCTTTAACTAAAAAAAAATGAGTGGCATAAAGAATTTTTGAATGACATTCATATACGCTCATCTAACAAATCTATGTTTCAGACAAAATGATTATACAAACTTTTAATGAGGTGTCGGTTGAAACTCTTTTGCTCTTGTTTGTTCAAAAAAAATATTAGGAAGCTTAAACATCTTTAGTGATGTTGCGGATTTTTCACAAAACATTTGTCTATAAAAGTTCCGACAAGACAAAAATTTTATTACTTCTCAAACCATAAAAAATGTTGTGGCTTTTTAAAATGCCACCAACATTCAACATTTGCCGCTTTCAAGGAGAACATACAATAAAAATCTGTTAACAAGATTGTATTGTCGCGCACGCACGCCTCAAAATTGTAACAGACGATATTTCTCTCTGGAGAAGTAATAGAATTTGCAATTTTTCTTGATATTTCTCGTATGATGATTATAATAAAATAGGATGATAGATGATCAAAGGTTTCTCATCTTTCCCTCATAAAAGAATTTTCTTTCGTCTTGTCAATCGACAGTCGATTAGTTTTCTTCCATCTCAAGAATACTTCTTTCATTCATTCACACATTACACATTTTCATGAGAGGGAGTTTAATTTTTTGATAAATGTCATATACTCTTACTGCAGATGCATTTTCTTGAATAAAAATATCAACGGGACATTTCTATCTACACGCTTTCTGTTAGAAAATTTATTACTTCACAGAAAGAATACATATATGACTAAATATATAATCAAATATTATCCTTATTTAAGGATTGACTTAAACTTTTCATTTTATTATAAATTTTAAATGAAAAATGAGATTTTTTAAAGCAGCAACCAAAGTAATAAAATTTAATTTAAAAAACAATTGTTTATGTGTATGGATGTAAAATTTATGATCTGTTTTCTTAGAGAGAGTCAGGAATTGTGATGATAATAAAGAAAAGAGAGAAAGAAAAACTCTCGTTCATAACTTACTTCTCCAAATGAAATAATATAATTTATGAATTGTTTACACTCAGATACAAATTTAAAATGTATGTTTTTGTTATAATGTCATTTTATAATCTCCTCTTCTGTCAGCAAGGAAGAAGAAGGAGGAGGAGATATTGAGACTATTTAAAATTTATTACTCATTTCTTTGACCTGCAATATGTTTTGGAAATATGATCTGTTTTGCGATGCATCGTCATCTGTTGAAAAGAAAGTAAATATATTCTATGCAGGATATCTTATTACTAGATTTATGCAATTTCCTTTCTTGTGTGGTCAATTTGCGACTAATTTTTCATGAAAAATTTAACGATCAAAAAGATTTAAAAATTTGTTACTTAAATTCGAAAGTAAACAATAACAAAATCAAAACAAAATGTTCAAGAATCTTCAAAAATTAATTTATCCTAGTATTTTACTATACAGAAATAGGTAGGTCATTTTGCAATCTCAAAAATTCATTAATTAATTTTTCTTAATTATTAAAGTCGACTGTATCATCATGTCATTGCAAGAAGTAGTGAAAATTTTAAATTTACAAAAATTTCAACATCGCTTTAAATAATATTTAATTCATCGGAATATGTTTATCCAAACACAAGACACACCAAATCCAGATTCTCTTAAATTTCTACCTGGTAAAGAAGTGTTGGGTAAAGGAAACACGATGGATTTTGCTTCTCAAAATGAGGCCGCCTCTTCACCCTTAGCAAAATTAATTTTTAGAATTGAAGGTGTGCGGCAAGTGTTCTTTGGAGGAGATTTTATAACAATTACAAAACATGAAGATGCCGATTGGGGTCTCATTAAGCCAGAAATATTTGCAGTAATTATGGATTTTTTTGCAAGCGGTTTGCCTATAGTGCATGAGAAGAAAGATAATTCAGTTACACAAATTGATGAAGATGATGATGAAGTTGTGGCTATGATAAAAGAGCTTTTAGACTCTAGAATAAGACCAACTGTTCAAGAAGATGGGGGCGATATTCTTTATGTGGGATTTGAAGATGGCATTGTAAAATTAAAACTACAAGGAAGTTGCAGTACCTGTGCTTCATCAATAATAACTCTTAAAAATGGTGTTCAAAATATGCTTCAATTTTATATTCCGGAAGTGGTTGCAGTCGAGCAAGTCAAAGATGAAGCAGAAAAATTGGCTGAAAAGGAATTTGATAAATTAGAACAGAAAATTCAAGTTAAAGAAAAAGAAAGTGAAAAGAAATGAGAAGAAAATAGTTATAATATAAAATCAAGTAGTTGACTCAATAAAACGATTTTTGTGAATTTAAACGATAACTGTGTTGCGTTTTTCTTCAAGGGCGATATTTTGAAATTTAGCAAGAATCCATACATTTATCAATTTTTCAATAAAAATGGCACAAATAAAAGTGGAAATCAATTCAAAAGAACAAAATCAAGTATTAACAACAGAAATTCAATCAAATACACTGAGCGAATTACTGTCATCATTAATGAAAGCTAAAACTGAAACAAATTTAGCTCTAACAAAAATTGTGGAAAAACGAAAAAGTCAAAATGCTGAAAAAAACAATAGTCATAAACAAAAAGAAGATGAGGAAGAAGAAGACGGTGAAGATATATAATATTCAGATAAGATTGATAAGTTTTTATTTGTAAACGGCTTAAGAAAAAAATCAAAAGAAGTCAATAATAAACAAAAAAATTATAAGAACAAAAAAAACATTTACAATTATCTAAGGGGGCCTTAATGAGGTGGACCCATAATCTCATGGTCTTCTCTAAATCTATATTTTGCTATAAATTCTAGCAATCCTTCTTTCGTTACTGGTGCTTGAATTGATTTACAGACAGCTAAAAAGAAAATTTTGATTGATAAGTATACTTAAGAAATTGTGTTAAACATTTTACCCATAGCAGTAGTGTACGCGTTGGGATAAGATTTATCAGTTCGAACTCTCATAAACTTCCATTCATTATTTTCATATTTACATTCGATTATCTTGTTATTTAAATCTTTCAAATCTTTAGTGTATTTCATTACAGAAAATGGTTGATCTAAACCTCCAACATACAAGAATGCTTTTTTTTGGGTCAATAATCTATCGTAAAAATAAAAAATTAGTATGTTCTCAATTAAAGACATGTATAACATACCCTTGACCACTTTCCATAACAATTTTTAGTTTGAAATCAACCGAATTCTGCTCACTCGGTTTCCATTTCAAAACATCATCACATCGGCCGCTTACGTAAGGATCTAATTTTGGTTGAAATATGAGACCATCAGGTTCATGTGACAATTGTCGAGCAAATTTTTCACTCAATAACTTATTTGCATGCTCTAGGCCCCAAAAGTCTTTCATTCGAATAGAAAATGGCTCATATTCTTTACGAATTCTTCCTTTTTCAATAGCTCTATGTCGCGGATTGATTATTTTCTCTCGTATAATTTTCATTCGTTCTTTGAATGATAGAATACCAACGTTTTCATTTTCTAAATAAACTATATCGTAAACAAGATATCTTGGAAATTTTTGATCTTTGACAATATCGATAACCATTTCACCATCTAATAAAGTATTTCTTAAATGTTGTCCTTCCAAATCAACAAATTGAATATTGTGCACTTTGAAGCATGCATTGTCTCGATCAAAAAAATATATTTCGTCTTTTTGTTTAACAAGCATCATATAACGAGTACCATCCGCTTTCCACGAAACCATATATGGTTTTGAATGAAGGAGTCTTATGTTATCTCGATCCATTGATACTGGCTGACTTCCAGGAAATCCTGTTTTATCAAAATCACACATATTTTGAATCTTATGCTGTAACTCATTTACAAATTTCTTATCAGTCATAAGCTCAACACCAGGAACCCCAGGCATAAAAGTGGCATCAAGTTTCAACATTTCATTTTTTCTTCTTTTCTTATTTCCATTGTCATTTGAAGACGCATTATCATTTTTATCTTCATTATCATCGTCATCATTTTGAGCATCTTCATTTTCATCATTTTGCTGGTTATTTTCACGTTTTCTTTTACGTGAATTTGATGTCGATGGCTGCTGTTGATCGTTTGAAAAATTATAATCATCTGGCGTTTCTTCCTCTTCAAAGCACCAGTCAGGAAGCTCTGGTGCTTGAAGTGTGTCTTCTTCATCACCATATCGTTTAAATAACTCCGTAATATATTCTTGCTTATATATACCCGGTGATCGTGCTCTTGCGAATTCTTGTATTGCAGCAGCCACGTCATAATCAAATTTTTCAACTAAATAACAAACAATCAGGAATCCTGTTCTATTAAAGCCGTGTGTGCAGTGAATTCCAACCAAATCTATGGGATTTGATAGTACGTACTCATCAACTATTTCTATAAAGGATCTAACTTGTTCTATTGAAGGTGTTTCACCAAATCCTCTACAGCGTAATTTTACATACTGACAGTCTCTTCGTTCTACTTCAGATCTTGAGTAGAAACGATTTGTGTTAGTCAGATCAATCCATAAACCTATCTTTTTCTGTAATTAATTAAAGAGAAATTTCTTAACTACTTAGAACTTTTTATATATTTTATAGTACTGATTTTATTAATTACTTTTAAGTAATATTGACAAAAACTTACATTATAATAGCTCTTCATAAGGGAAAATATCATTTCAGGATAAAAGGATTTGTCTTCAACTTGATCATCGAATTTTTTGTCTAATGGAGTCTTGAAAGCAATAAATTTGTTACAAATTATAGATTCTGATCGGTTGGGACAGTTAAGCCATCGATTCGGAATAGGTCCTGATTTGCTCATTATTATCTGAATATTTGATCAACTTTTTATATACAATTAGACGACTTAATCTAAATTTTCGCAGAGCCACTTTAATTTTATTTCAATGAAACTTTTCAAAACAAATTGTTTTTCTCTTTCAAAATTTAAGCGACAGTTATTTTTCAGTCATATGTTAACAATTATTACATTGAAAAATCTAATTAAAATTATATCCATTATTAATTAACATTTAAATAAGCAAAAATTTTAGATTAGCTTCATCAAGAATTAAAATAATTGAATTTTTCCTAATATTACGAAAAGTACTACAACTGATGAAAAATGATTTCATGTATGACAAAAATATTTTTCATGTATAATCAAAACAAAAAAAAGAATGAATCGTTTTGAGTCTGTAGCTGCAGCTTTAATTGAAGGTGAGACAATCGTGACGAAGCATGATGGAGTTAAGATTTATAATGGACATGAGAAGGTAAGAAACTTCTATCAAAGAATAATGTGAAAAATTAGAAAATTATATTTTTACAGACAATTTTTGAAGATGGAGAAGTTACATTAACCACTCATCGACTTATATGGGGAAAACAAGGAGAGTTTTCTAGAGGATCAAATGTTCTTCAATTGCGATTAAAATTTATCAAGTCACTTGATGAAGAGATTGGTAGTTCAATGTTTTTTGGCAAAAAGAAGAGACTAATTATTCGTCTAAATGATATTACTGGAATTGAAAAACTGCCAGGGCCCATGGATCACACGAATTATACTTTCATAAAGCTGTCAGCACCTCATGGAATTGCAGCAAATTTCATTCAAGCTCTAAACGAAACGCTTATGGCTAGAGTTTTTGATATTGATGATTCAAGCAATCCAAATTCACCAAAAGTACCCAAAATAAAGACAAGAACAGGCATTTTGGGTATTGAGAAGAGTATTCAAGAGAAACAAAAACAAACGGACGAAAATATTTCTGTGGCATTTCAGGACCTGAATAAATTAATTGTTATGGCTAAAGATATGGTCAATGTGTCTAAAGCAATTAGTCAAAAAATTCGAGATCGTCAATCAGATGCAACTGAAGATGAAACTATAAAATTCAAAAGTTTGCTTATGAGCTTAGGTATAGACGATCCAGTGACGAAAGAGAATTTCACAAACAACACTGAGTATTTACGAAGTCTCGGAAATGAAATTTGTCAGTCACTTTTAGATCAATTGACAGTTAGTTGTTTAACATTCAATTTATGATTTATTATAATAAAATATAATATCGTTTTAGGAACAAGGCGGAATGATGACAATTACTGAAGTTTATTGTCGAATAAATCGTGCTCGTGGTTTAGAGTTAGTATCACCAGAAGATGTTTTAAACGCTTGTAAATTACTCAATGGTCCTATGAAATTAAGACAATATCCTTCCGGTGCAATGATACTTCAACTTGAAAATCACAATGACGAACAAGTCGCTGAGGAAATTGAAAAGTTAGTAGTTGAATCGGAGTCAATGTCTATCGAAGAATGTGCACGATTAAAAAATATAAGTGTTCTTTTGGCACATGAACGCTTCCTCATTTCTGAAAATGCTGGAAAAATTTGTAGAGATGAATCGGTTGAAGGCCTTCGATTCTATCCCAATAAATTTCTAGCGTGATGATGAAATGATTTTAAATAAAACTTGATTTATTACCTAAATAATATTAAATACTAAGCATGAATATAATCTATTTCTCGGGTTCAAATGTAATTGTCATATCTCCAAATTTGTGAATAGTATCTTCATAGATATCTTCGGGAAATTGTGTTTCATCACCGAGAAAAGTTGGAAGATGAAGAGGCTCTTTAGGTTGACGAAGGGGTAAAGCGGTATCGTAAATGTAAACTAAACTTCCTGGGGCACCTGCTATTGCTCGTCCCGATACCCAAATACAATTTTCCTTCCTATTGATTCTCCAAATTTTTAAACCACGAAGAGTTCGCCATAATTTTCCCATGTGACCAGGCATTTTCTTTCCCTTCCAAACTCGACTCTTAATGCCTGAAGCTAAAGATCCACCACGTCTATGATTCTTTGTTGTTCCGTGTGTTGCTGGTCCACCTTTAAAACCCCATCTTTTAATAACTCCTTGCCAGCCTTGATCAACACTAAAAAATATAAATCAATGAATTAATTTTATATATAAAATTCAAATTAATGACTCACGTTTTGCCCAACACATCAACATAATCACCGACACGATAATGTAGAGCAGATATTGAAGTTCCTGGAGGAAGAGCTGCATCAGGATGAACTATGAAACGAGTAATTCTTTGTGTGGGCATCACGCCGCTTTCTTTGAAAAGACCCATGTAATTTGCTGTTAACCGATTTTGATCAGCTTCGCCCGAACCAATATAGATGCAACCTTTGTTGTCGTAATTCATGAGACGTTTTTTCATTGTAGGTTGAAATTGTCCAGGCGGTATATATTTAATGACATGATTATCAATGATTTGCAGAACAGTTGTACAAATTCGATTGCCATCTTTAGTCCAAAGAGGATAATATCCTAATTTTTTAGCAACTATTCCACAGCGAGTCATACCTTTCTTCCATTCCTTTGGTTCTATTGTCGGTATTTTTAGCAAAGAAGCTGCTTTTTCGTGATCTCTTTTTGACATTTCATTGATAAATTTTTTATTCCTATCTGTGAGATTATCATCTCGATCCTTTACTTTTCTTTCTGTTCGGAAATGCCATTCAGGAATTCTTAGTTTAGGAAAAGCTTTAAAACGATGAAAACAAACTTGTGTGTATCTACAAGAAAGGTTAAAAGAAATTAGTATTTTTCGTAATTTAAATATTTTCTAGCTCTATATTCACCTAACATCATTAATAATTGAATTTCCTAGTACTGATTTAATGGTATTTGATAAAAGCATTGCGAAACAATGACTATTTCAGGTAGTTTCACTTTTTAAAAAAGAAAATAAATTTTGTTGTTTTTCTCTTAAGTTGTAGATTTCACATTACAATGTGGTATAAAACTGAAAAATTTTGCAAAAAAAATTATTGAATAGTTATTATGGATTAAGAGTTTAGTTTAATTGAATTAAAGACATTGTTTTATTTATCATTTGATATTATGTGATGTGTTTTACTTTTTCAATCATTCATGATTATAGCGTTAGACTTTTAAATTCTTTTTTTAGGGGAACTTAGAGCTCATGAGATATTGGAAAAAGAAATTTAAAAAAATAAAAACCGTTAGCTATAATTTAAGAAAGTATTGAAATTTAAAGCAACTCGAGTGTCTGACTACCTATATCAATGTGTAAAAAATATGCAGTAAGTAAAATTTAGTTTTTTCCTCTCTTTCATCTAAAATAGATGTTTAAGACATGTTACTGCTGATTTTCTCAAGTACTTATAAAGCAGAACATGACAGATATTGAAATGAAACATCAGTACAAGTGAATTAAATAATAGGAAAGTGACAGAAGTTACATAAAGTATAATTGTATAAGAATCAAAAAAAAATTTCTATATGAAAGTGTGAAAGTGAAAAAGAAAATTCGTGAAAATTCTTACATTTCTCTCGAAATTAAAAAACTTGGCTTGTGCAAAAAATCTTTTAAAAAAATTCAATACACTTTGGAGAATTAATTGAAAAGTGCAGGTAAGAAAAGAAGGATATAAAGAAAAATTCATTATTCAGATACATATTGTGATTTCACATTTCGTAATTCATCTCTTTATTTTCTTCATGAAAAAACTTTCTCTCTCTATCTCTCTCTCTGAATGATTACGAAAATTTTAGGGTCAAAAACGTAAAATATGAACAAAAAGAGTCTCATTTTTATACCTACTTTTCTTTCTTCTTGGATTTAAGATATTTTGCATCTTACTGATAAGAGTGACTAAGTTTTTAAAAACTGTATTTGTATTAATCTTAATGACATAGAATTTGGACAGTATGAGTATAGAAAAAGAGGGAAAACAAAACTGCTGACACATTACGCGATAATTATATTGAGCTATAATATTACGTGTACCATTGATGAAATATTATAAATTTTATGCTCATCATTCGCTTCTTACGAAGACTGGGAAAATTACAATAATGGTCATTATGTTATGTACCCAAGTTGACCCATGAATTATCACTTTAGTTTTCGACTACATATGAACACAGACAAGTAATTCACATTGTGGCTCTTGCGGTTACATAAAGCAAATACTTGTTAAATACACAACTATGAATGAAAAAAGAAGTCATTTGAATATATCAGACCTTCTTCACAAATCTATAGTTGTGGTTGATTAAGAGTGAATTGAATTGCTTGAAATATAGGTAAACAGTTTTTTTTCTCTTCACTCTCTGTATCTGTTGAACTGCTTTACGGGTTTTCACTTCTATACATCCCATCGTATTCTCATTTTTATTTTTTTCACATACTTTCTTCGCGCTTTGTAAAGCTGCTACGTCGTAGTATATTGCTTGAAATTTAAAATTTTACCCATTTTATCTTGAAATGCAAGCAGAAAGTTTCATTTTTATTGAAATAAGTAATTTCTACATTTTATGAATAAAAATATGCATATTCAGTATATATGCGGATATACCTTTCAAATATGCGATTTTCCTTGACCTCATCTCTCTACTTCTGATCATCTGTGTTACTCAGTCAACTAACAATAAGCATCTGTGTGTGCTTTTGGCTTAGTTTGTCGTATTCAAACAATTTGTTTCTTTCTTTCTGTGCTCGCTAAGTGGGTAGTGAAGATTTTGCGAATATTCAAAACTACCACCGACAACGTAATGATTTATTAAAGTGTTTTTACAATTAAATATAATTTGTACTCATTATTCATTTATCGAGTATCATACTAAAAATGGCATTGAAGACATCAAAATATTGTGATGTCTAAAATTAACATACTTTTTTCTTATCGTTTTTCGTCTCTCTCTTGCGTATATCTAACTGAATGATATTTATCATAATTTTGAAATCACCAACGCTGCCGCCAAAAAAAAGTATTATGAATGAACTCTGTAGTGTAAAAATCAACAATATGCCGTAACTAATTTCCATATGTTAAACTCTTTGCATTAGCAACAGTTTTTATGACAACAGCAGTCAGATATTCGATGACTAAAATGAAGGATTTTTTTCCTTCAGTATGACTTATGTCGTACGACGAAGTTCAATCACACGATTATAATCATAATATTTTATACCGGATTTAACGCATCAATTCAAGGTGCTTGATTAGTCTGATGTAAAACTGTTGTCTTTTACTTACACAACATTCGTGAGTGAGAAAAGAGAGAGAGAGAGAGAGAAAGAAAGATGCAAGGCAAAGCTGAGCATCAATGCTTCAAGAGAAATTAAAGCTTTAAAGCTGTAAAACTTTTTTTTTCTCTTTAAAACATGTTTCTCTTATAGTCACAACCTCGCAATTGCGTTATATATATTTTAATATTTTTTTTTGGGAAATTACCTATTATGCAAAACGATTATCAAGGATATCAAACATGTTTATTCTCCATCTCGTAGATAATGATGATGGCAGTTAAATATCGAACGAATCACATTTTTTTTATACCCGGTTATCGTTGACGACGAATGACGATTGTTTGCAAATGCTAATTGACGGAACAGAAAAAAAATCTTCTGAAACATTCTCCTCCTTCGTGATATCTACTTTTGTATAAATCTCAATCTAGATTAAAAATGAAGATGAATGAAACTTGTCTAACAAACAGAATGTAAATTTTGAAAGAATAAAAACACCTGCAAATATTATAAAATGATAAAACCCAACAAGAAAAAACTTGTCAAGTATTCTCAGAAGATTCTTGAAGAGGGATTTTTTTGGAAAGTACAGTCAAAAAACCTTAAAATTATTTTATTTTAAAAAGGCAATGAGCTTTGTTGCATAGCACTGAGCAATTTCAATATAAGAATTATGAAAAGTGACACAAATCACTGTTCTTTTTATTCTTCAAGGAAATTCGCACATTACAGTGTAGTTTCAATGACACCATCAGTTAAAGTTGGCATGCTGTGTTAGCATGAATGCAAGAGAGTTCAATAAAATCGTATTTGCCGATTAATTTTATATTTTTGAATTTTTTATTATGAGAATTTTGAATTTTCTTGAAATCTTGGATTCTTAAACGTGAATAATATTAAAAAAAGTTTTATCAAACGCGACAAGTTTTTCTTCATCTTTTGCAAATTTTTTATTTGCGGCAAGACACACACGTGTTCGTAAAATTCTTTCTTTCGGTCAAAAAGAAGAGTGTTTGTCGCGTGATATTTGGCTGATTCGCGAAAAGAAATGACTGCAAGAACATTAGTGTAGCAAGAAACAAGATGTTAAGTTGGGAAAGCAGTGGGATTTTTATATATTCAAAAACTTTCCATGACAGGGCCTCTCACATACCTCACCAACTTTTCTTCTCGGTTGTTTATGTAAGCTGATATTTTTATTATCTCACGCGACACACCTGAACGTGAAGATCAACTGAAAAAATCAATAAAATTTATTTCTCCCAAAAAAAAGATTCTTGATTTTTTTTTCTCCATTTTAATTAACTATATGCGATGTTTAAGGCCACAAAACGAGTTAAGTAAGGAAGAAGAGAACTGAATGATTAGAGTGCCATCAGTTTCATGGCCTCAGAATGTCTAACTTAGAGTCAGTCGTTGATTCCCACTCATGCGGATCAGACTTAAATAAGCTCTCTTCGTCCGGGGTGTTCTTTTTGTTTGTTCAAATACCAGTATTGTTTAGTAGTACTTTGATTCATTTTTTGTGAGAAAAAAAGAGGTATTAATTATAAAATCACACATCACTTGTGTAAATATTGTGCTTATTAACACGTGCATTTATTTATTTCTTAGAATCTAAATTTAGTTAATTTATTAAAATTATTTCTAAATTTATTTTATTTTTTGTTTAATTACAGAGGAAAAAACTTCATTAGTCGATAAAAGAATAAAACAAAAAAAAACTGCTTAAAGCTACTACTATAAACCAACTACATTCAACATCAAAACCCGTTAATAAATTTATAAATCAAAAATGGTGAAAACTGGACATTTATTTCGAGCGCATGGCGAATTTTGTGCATCGCATCCATGGGAAGTGATAGTGGCATTGATAACGTTTACTGCCTGTATGTTTAGTGTTGATAAGAGAAGCAGTTCTGCAAATGATCCTCTAATGCCTAATGGTCCTACAATAAAACCTATTCAAATGCGACAATGTCATGGATGGCGAGAGTCATGTGATGGCTTCGAAGCTCAATATATCGCAGCTGATGTTATATTAATGACAATAGTCAGATGTTCAGCCGTTCTTTATTGCTATTATCAATTCTGTAATCTCCATAAATTGGGATCAAAATACATTCTCGGTGAGTCTTTATTAATATATTATTTTTCTGTAAAAATTTATACAATTTGCAAAAAAAGAAATGAAGAAAAAAAGAAGAAACCAAAGCACATCGCATCGCGTTAAAACATTTGAGTTATTGGAAAGTTATAAAACGATTACATTTCATTACGTCTTTATACATAGTTTTCACAAACTTCCTCAATTGCTTTCTATTGTTTTAAAATGTTTCAATTCATAATCACTCAGTTACTTCTTTTATGAAATTTTTAAAAATCCTAAAAGATGTTTAAAAATGCAATTTTTCTATTTTAAATTTTAAAATGTTTTTCTTACTACTTTTCCACGTATGATTGAGCTATTTTTAAATTTTACAATCATCTTCTACAAATAAACATCATGGAAAAGTCTCAGAGAAAGCCGTGTGGAAAAAATCTTTCATCATTGTTGCCGGCAAATACACAAAATATTGACGAAGTCTTTTTAGAAAGAAAAGTGAAATTTCCCTGAAAATAAATGAATAAGTATAGAGAAATTGGCATAGGAGGAAACAAATTGCTCACAAATAAATCAAAAGAATGAAATATCGTGAGCAAGCTTTTTAATGATGTTTTTTGTTTTTCTCAGGGGGAAAATAGCTTTGACAAAAGAATATTATAAAATTTCTTTAAATCTTTGTTTGTTTCTTTTGAATAAAAATTAAAACTATTGGAAGGAATAGATTTAAATAATTAGAATAGCTAAAGATCTTGAGAAGAAAAAAATTCTATAAAGTCAATGAAAATTTAGCAGAATCTCGATTTTTTGCTATAGTTACTTTGCCCTGTTTATCTTGAAATAAAGTTGTTACCTACATTAAATACTATCTTGTCTTATCTTTAAAAGAGCGTTTTAAAATTTTAATCTGTTTCCGTGATTTCATCTTCTTTTTACTGCTTCTAAGAACTTAGATCAAACTTATATTATATGATAGTCTCTTCTAGCTTTGAAAAACAACCATTTGTCGGTGTATCTCATTTTTGTTAAGTTGTCATGTGATCACAATAAAAATAATCAAACGTGATTTGAAGACTTGATTATTCAAAGCATGATGCAAAAAACCGAGAAACTCAACAAAAGTCAGCATTTTCATTTAAACAATTTCATGCAAACAAAAAATAAATAAAGCCATTGTTTAGGAATGAATGGCTAAAAAAGAGTTTCTATTTTTTTTTGCTACGTACAACAAAAACAAATCTTTTCTTCTTACATGATTACGTCATTTGTACTTTCTCAAATCAACACCACATAGCGCACATCGTTACATACATTCATTAAAAATTATAGACGAAGCGAACAAGAGAAAGAAAGAAATTTGAGATACTTTGAATATTTATCTGGTCATTAAAATGATGCTCGTGTTTATAAAGGATATTTGAATAATGATGTCCACATGTGCATTTTATCCGTGAGACAACCGGTTCAGAATATTCTTTTTGAATTTTTCATCCATTAAAAGTTTCACCAAAAAAACAACTTCGCAAAAGCTAATGAACTTTAATCTTTGCATTCGAATAAGAAACGTGACTTAAAGCGTTCTGAAAAAGAAATGAAAAGTTATAAAAATTTATTTGGTGTTCTAAATTGATGCTATAAAATATTCTTTTTTGACAAAAACGATCTTCATGCGTGCGTAAATTAAAATATTCCCGAATTGGTTATCAAATAAAATCTTTTTGGAAAGATGATGCTTACTTGTTAATTCAAAATGCAAATAGAAACGAAAATTTTCATTCATAAGATTCTACACGTGTCCATGATTATTAGATTACAATTAGACGCCTAACAATTACTTAAAAACTCTTCATAAACAAGATTTTGTACCAATAATATTTTGGAAAGAATTGGATTTCAAGTAGGAAATATTAATTGACTTCCACGTATCATTCAAAAGTCAGAAAAAAAAGTTCATGATTTTTTGCCGCTCGTCATGAACATATGTTTTTTTAGTGTTATATTACTCATTGAAATAAAGAAACCGTTTTCTTACCTACTAAAACTCTTTAAAGTATACATACAACGTTGAATGCATACCACAACGTGTTTAATGAAAAAATACTAATGTATGTCATTTGTTATTGGACAATTAGACCAATTCTTCATTTTGTCATTATTGTTGGTTTTATTCATGCAAAAAATAGTTAACACATCAATAAATCTATCAATTAAATTATCTCGTATGTAAATTAATTTTATCTTCCGGGATTGCAATTAATGAGTGCTAAAAAATTGTTTTTTGCTAAATTTTTTTGTTTTTTGCTAGTCACATGCTTTTTTTTGCTCAATAAGTCGGTTGTTTGAGGAAATCTAAATCTGCATAGACGTCCAATTGTCGCTGTATTAGATTAAGTCTCAATAAAAAAAATATAATGCTCTCGAGCAATCATCCACTGGAGGAGAATGAAATGTCCATGTAAATATTTAGCGTAATTTGTTCCGATGCGAAAAGTGAGTCAAGGTAAATAATTCTTAATAATTTTGTTATTTTTGGGGGTCTCTTCACATGAAAATTACGCATTCTTTGATTTGTCTGTGAAAATATGTTTTATTATTTATCACTCAACAACTCCAATGATCAAATTAATTTGAAAGTTATTGATAATAAGGTAGACTTTTTTTTTCTTCAGATAGTTTGACTATGATCATGATCATAAGAAACGAAAATAAAAACAGAAATAACCTTGCAGAAAATTATTAAAGACATTGATCAATGAAATAAAATTACACGATATTATGACTAACACGTGAATGAAATAGAAAAAAAGAAGAATAAGACAGGCTATTTTGTGAGAACAGTAAAGTTTGCTGCATAAATCTTGAACAAATAATGAAATTCATTTGAATATTCTCACAAATGGAATGCGCATTATTGGAATCAATTGTTTGCACATATTTTCAGTGTCAAAAGGGAAAGACGATATGGACACACATATATGACGCTTAACTTAGTTGACTGATAAGCAAATACCTCATATTCATTTACGCAAAAAAGTCTTTTTAATATTTACTTATATTTTTCATGTGTACTTTTGTCATATACTTATATGTTGATTCCTCTCCGCTCCCATATCTCGCGTCAATTACGACGAAAAAAAGTTTCTTTTAAAGACGTAAAGAAAAATTACAAAAAGAAATCACGTAACTGTGAATGGATGAAGTCTCTACATGCCAATATTTATATGTCCTTCGATTTCATTATTCCGGTATTTGTGAACAGTTCATAGTTATCTTCGCTACTTATTATGAAATCTTTTAAATCACATGGCATAACTTGTTTTAATCTCTATGCATCTTTAATGTTCTAAGTAAACACAAAAATTTCTGGTAAAATACTCTTCATTCAAGGTATTCAAAAAATTTAAATAAAATTCGCTTAAACTAACCAGTTTTATTTGCTGGTAGACGGATAGTTCAAAAGTAATATGAGCAGTAAGTAAGTAAAGAAGTTTGTAAGAAGATTTGGAAAGGTAGTGTCCGGGTTGTTGAAACGTGATTCTCAAGGTTATCAACTCTTTTTTTGGCACAAAAATTTCTGTTGCTGTTGCATAAATTGAATTCTATATTGAAATACAAAAACTTCTTTTTCTTGTTGTTCTTGTTGTGACTCTAAACTAATTTTACATTTAACATTTTCATATGTGTCAACTAAAAAACCCATCCATAAAAAGTAAAATTTACAAATGTAAAACTTACTTCTTGCCGGACTTGCTATTTAAAACAACTTCTTGTTGGTATATGTCTGCGTGTAACGGGTTCACTTTCAATATGTAACTCTCATTCATTCATTCATTCCATTCATCTTCCATTTCATTCATTCATAAATGACGTTGATCAATATCGTGACATTCATCTTTACAACGTCGTGATTTTTTATCTTGCATATATTTTGCTTCTTTCTCTCTACAATGATCAATCACATCACTATAAGCTTCGTCTGTACGTTTGTGAGACACGTTTGGCACCAAAAAAACTCGTTTTGACAGATTTGTGAAAACGGCGAAAATGCTGAATTAAAGAAAAAAATTTTATACATGTCTATGAAGTAATGTGTAACTTAAATGATTTTTTTTGCGCGTCAAAAAAGTCAAGAGAGTTGTTACCTTAATGATGCTATCGACATAAAGATGGTCGAAGAAAGTAAATTCACTCTTTTTTTTGCTTTTACTCATGATGAAAAAATTTCACACATGTGAAGCTTCTTTTTTTGATGAAGTTTCTTTTTTCTCTTTCTTCTTTGCACAGTAACCTAGTAGCATATAATTATCATTGTCAATTTTTTTTTTCATTTTTAATTGCAGGTATTGCTGGTCTTTTTACCGTTTTCTCAAGTTTCATATTTACGTCGAGTATTATGAATTTTTTGGAAAGTGACATATCAGACTTGAAGTATGACTAACTAATTTGACAATGTAAAAAGTTCAACAATAAATAATTTTGTTTTCATTTTATTTAGGGATGCTCTTTTCTTTTTCCTCTTACTAATTGATCTATCAAAAGCTGGTATTCTTGCAAAATTGGCATTGAGCGGTTCAAACTCACAAGAAGTTACACAAAACATAGCACGCGGAATGGAAATTCTCGGACCAGCTATTTCATGTAAGCAATTTTTCATTTTATTGTGTTGTCTTTTATTCTCTTCAACAATATATACGTTTATTTGTAGTGGATACAATGGTTGAAGCTTTGGTGATTGGTGTTGGAACGCTCTCTGGTGTACAGAGGCTAGAAGTCTTAAGTGGATTTGCCGTCATGTCTGTAATCGTCAATTATGTTGTTTTCATGACGTTTTATCCAGCTTGTTTATCACTAACACTTGATTTGTCGCGTAATTGCAGCGGAAATAAAACCGTTGCAGTAAGCGCTAGTGTTGAGACAACTGAAAAGCAAAAAATTCGTGATCCATCGCTTATTCGTGCCCTAAGCGAGGAAGATCAAAAGCAAAATCCAATAATTCAGCGTGTTAAGCTCATTATGTCAAGCGGTCTTATGATTGTTCATGCACATAGTCGACTCACATTTTCTGATAATGATGACGTTGAAGATGCTCATGTCAATGTCAACACAAGCCCTGGTGCTGACGTAAAAAATCTAAATATGGCACAACAAATGAACAAAACAGAGTCGAGTGACATTTCTGATTACATCATGAGATGGCTATCGATTAGCACGGAACAAATTTTCATTCTAATTTTATTGGTAGCTCTTTGCATAAAATTCATTTTTTTTGATCGTGACGATCTTACGAATCAAATTCAGCGTGATTTGGCAAAACAAATTGAAGATGAAGAGAGAAGGAAGCGTGAGCAGGAATTAGAAAATCAAATGAGAAAAGAAATTATTGCAAAAGTGCCACCTACTCCCACCATTCAACTTTCATCACGTGATCCATCACCGCCTCTCCAACGTCGTGCATTATTTTCGATTTGTGAGGAGGATCCATTGATGAAAGAAGCCGAAGTTCAAACTGACCTCACTGCCTTTGACGTTTTTGGCGACTCTGATGAAGATAATCCCGAATTTATTGAGTCTGCTCTTGTGCCAGTACGCCCACCGCGATCAATTGATGAATGTGTTAAAATTATGATGTCAGATGAAGGCGCCAAATCACTTACCGATGAAGAACTTATTAATTTAGTTAATGCTGGAGGAAATTATTTGCCATTGCACAAGATCGAAACAATTATTGAAGATGCCGAGCGTGGTGTTAAAATTCGTCGACAAATTATTGCTTCTCGTATGGGCTATAAAAATGGAAATGATATTTTTGGTAACTTGAGCTATCGCACGTACGACTATAGTAAAGTAATGAATGCATGTTGCGAAAATGTGCTTGGTTATGTTGAAATACCAGTTGGTTACGCTGGTCCTTTGGTGCTTGACAATAAGAAATATTTCGTTCCAATGGCAACGACTGAGGGAGCTCTTGTTGCTTCAACAAATCGTGGCTGCAAAGCTCTCTCATATTATGGCGTTCGTAGTGTTGTTGAAGATGTTGGTATGACACGAGCACCGTGTGTTAAATTTCCAGATGTTGTAAGTGCTGCTCAAGCTAAACGTTGGATGGAAACTGCCGAGAACTTTACTACAATTAAACAAGCCTTCGATTCAACTAGTCGATTTGCACGTTTGCAAGAACTTTTAATATCAATCGATGGTCCACAATTATATATTCGTTTTAGAGCATTCACAGGTGATGCAATGGGAATGAATATGGTTTCTAAAGGTGCTGAAAATGCTTTAAGAATTGTACAGCATAATTTCCCTGAAATGCAAATTATAAGTTTAAGTGGAAACTTTTGTTCAGACAAAAAGCCTGCTGCAATCAACTGGATTAAGGGTCGTGGCAAACGTGTTGTTTGTGAGTCACGCATCAGTGAAGAAGTTCTTAAGAATCTATTAAAGACCGATGCGAAAACACTAGTGCAATGTAATAAATTGAAAAATATGGCAGGCTCTGCAATGGCTGGAAGTATTGGTGGCAATAATGCACATGCAGCAAATATGGTGACTGCAATTTTCATAGCAACAGGTCAAGATCCAGCACAGAATATTACTAGCAGCAATTGCTCTACAAATATGGAGCTTCATAGTGAAAATCCTAATGATTTATATATCACATGCACAATGCCTTCACTCGAGGTTGGAACAGTTGGAGGTGGCACAGTTTTACCCGGACAAAGTGCTTGCTTAGAAGTTCTTGGTGTCAAGGGCGCTCATCAGACGCATCCCGCAGAGAACAGTAAACAGTTAGCTCGTATTATATGCGCAACAGTTATGGCCGGTGAACTTTCACTTATGGCAGCCTTAGTCAATAGTGATCTAGTCAAAAGTCACATGAAACATAATAGGTAAGAAAAAAAAAGATAAATCTTTAGAGATGTGCAATGAAATAAGAAAAAATATATTTTTTCAGATCTTCCGTGGTTGTCAATTCATTTTCTACCTCAAATCGAGCATCATCGGCCTCAATTCCAAAAATTTAACATCAACTTTATCGTGACAAAATTCTCATGCGTCGACATTTAAAAAATATGTCTACATCATTTCCTTGAGTGAAGCAAAAAGTATAAAATAAGTAAAGAAAAACTTTTTAATCTTCCTTTCTTAGTAATTTTAGAAATCATAAGATTGAACGAAAAGAAGGATTTAGAAGAATGATTTAAAAAAATTTGTGTAGAAAAGAATCATTGTCATCCTAAAATAAGAAATTAATCTACATAAAAACATGAATGTAAATGTGATGAGTGAAACAATGTTAGCGAAAGAAAAATTCTTAAAGTTTTAAATTTTTCGAAATGAATTTTGATCGATTTGTATCACAGGTCTGTTATTTTTCGTTTTTTGATTATTCATGTTCTGTGATAAATTTCAAATCGATTTTGTTTTGCTTTTTCGGTTCATTGGCAGTATTTTTTTTCGGTCAGACCAGAGAGATATCTAAAAAAGTTGTTTTTATTTACATCAAAAGTTTTTTTATTAGGTTATAACGTGCACGATTATCACTTATGACGTTATGACTCATTAATTTTAAACAATTACATTTTTTTAATACAGATATTTTATTCGTTTTTAGTAATGTAAGAGAGAAAAAAAGAATTATTAACATTCACATAAATTTTAAAGAAATGAATAGTTTTTGATTTTTAAATAAAGGAGAAAAAAAAGTTTTTTTGACAAATGACAGCATAGTTGTTATTCATACACGTCTATGTCTATATTTTCGTCTATATAGACGTAGATGAAAATTTTTGGTCTATATAGACGCGGTCTATGCATAGATCTATATAGACGAATAGACATAGACCGTCTATATAACAACTCTGAATGATAGTTTTAAATGGCTCTTATTTTACAGCTTAAACAACTACTGCTGACATAAAATATTTTTTTATAACTTTAGAATATGACATATCATGGTGTTTATTGAAAAATAGACATTTAAAGCAAATTAACATTATATTATTAATATTCTAAAGCAATTATAGGCAATAGTCGTTGTTTTTATTATACGTTATCTCATTATCACGTGTCACTCTCTTTTTTGTTGTTATTTTTGCTGTAAACAATATAAATGACATTTTTAAATATTTGCCAAAACTGAAAATTTCTAGATCTACGTACTCATCACAAAAATTTCTAATTTTTCTCCGTTCGTCATCATGAAAACTCATATTGATGCCAGAGTCTTGCGAGGACAGTTCTTTATGAGGAACTGATTTAATCTTTGATATTGCACCAGTATAGACTGGTTGAATTGGAAGTGAGTCAGATCGCCGTTGCTTTTCATTTTCATCGCTGCAATAAAGCTGTTGATTTTGTGTTCTATGATAGATGACAGAAAGAAATGCATGATTAATTAAGATGTAGTTTGAGTCGTTTAACAGATCATTTCACGATTATTATACAATTTCGTTTCTTCGTTCATGTTATTAATTTCTCCCGTCATATTGGAATTTCTCGCTACTACTGCTGCTGCCGATAATTTCGATTCAATCTTCATATCCTCTGAACTATTTAAAAAGGAAGTGTATTTTGAAAAAAGAAATAATGATGCCAATAAACAAATCAATCATCTTACCTATTTACATTCGCAATGCACTGCGCTTGCATGAGGTCATTCATTGAATCTGAATTCTCAAGAACATCTTCAACCTTTGAAATGACTTCTCGAATTTCTGATTTTATCTCATCACTTATTTCCTTTGTTACTACTTTTACGTATTCACTAATATCTTGCTCTGTGTCACTGCTGCCACTACAGTTAAAGAAAAATTAATTTAATATGAGCATTAATAAATATCGTAAATATTAGTTATTTGTATTTTCAGCAACAATTAATTTTTAAAGCCATGAGCTGTGTAAAATTACAATAACAAAATGTTTTTGCGGTATGTCATATAGATAGTAGAGAAGGAAGAAATTTGAGCTACGACAATTAAACGTGTATTAATTTCATGAATCATGTGAATTTGACATATTAAATGGACACAAGTGTATGCAGAAATTTAATAAATGTCGCTCTACCTCTCAGATGAACTTTTTAACAATTCCGTTTGACTGGTCACACATTGTGAAAGACATCGTTTTGGTCTCAATTTTTGACTTAAATCTATACTTTTCTGCGACGACCAACTATGGCATCTAATTTTTTTGTTAATTCTTTTTTAATTTAAATGTTAAAAGTTTTGAGTTAGATTTTTTTACCTATTTCTGTTTGCTATCGATAAAGGATGTGGAAAACTTGACATTGCACATTGAGTATCTCCTCCTAATTTAAAAAAAAATTATTATAATTAAATTTTTACTAATTCAACATATTACCTAAAGTGAACCGAATGATTGGTGAAGTTGGTGATGATTGTGTATCTGAATTGTTTTTGTCAAGTGGTGGAGAAGTTTTTGATGACTGATCTTTGAAGGAATCCATTAAACTTCTGCTCTTTTGGAATCGTCTTATATCCAGCATCAATGGTTTAGTCACTGATTTCTTAGGATCAAATGGTACCAAATTTTTTACATTTTGTGATGGTCCTATAAATATCAAATTATTTTATAGTCAAATTTTCAAAAGAAGAAGCTTACCAAGCAACAATTCATGTGCTTCACGTGGTAATATAAACCATCTCAATTTTTCTGTTTCTTCATTGCCAGAAATGGAAAAGAAGCTATCATTACTATTTGATCTTTGTGCAGTTTTTCTAGCACGACTAAAAATATTTCTAGCGGTTTGCAAGCAATCACCATAATTTTGTGGAAGCCGATCAGGCGCTGAAATTCGACGATCATTGAAAAGCATTCGGCCATCATTGTATCGTATAGAATGAAGCCATTTTCGTTCTTTTGTTAATGCATTTGATGAATGTCTCCATTCACCTGTTTTTATATTCATTTCATATTGTGGTAACAATTTCCATGCTTCTTGAGCTACCATTTTTAAAGACTCCAAAATAAAATTAATTTCAGCATCAGTCATGAAAAAAGGAAATGTCAAGCGTGTATAGCCTGGAGATATACTCTCATTGTTGTCATTGTTGATACATTTTTCATATTCCACCTTCAAATTGTCATTTATACCCAACGCTTGATTAATTAAGTTGTTTGCCGTCGATTGAATGCCAAAAACGTCGTTAAGAACTGCAACAACAAAGCGATGATGTAAGAAAGTTCCGCGTGGATGTTTAATTAAAAACGATATTGTTGGAATTCTTCGAGCAACAGTCGATGACGGTCCAATAAGAATAATTTCAGGAATAGTACGAACATGTGACAATACTTGTTTACAAATTTTCTCATTTCGTGTCATTATATGTGGTCCCAAAGTCTCTTTCAATTGCATTACAAGCCCACATCTTACAATATTAATCGAATTAATCAGTTCCATTTGAATTGATGGAAAATTTTTCATGATTGACTTTTTTACAATTAAAATTCCTCCTGCTTGAACGCCGCCTATCATATTACAGCAACTGAAGAAAACTGCATCTTTCACAGCAAGCGGAAGTTCAGGATTGACATTTATTGGTGCACTTGAACACGAGTCGGTATAATCCCAGACTGATATTGCGCCGTGTTGATGAAGTAGAATTGTTGTTGCGACATCATCTGCGAGTATCCCTGTTAACCTTGAAACTGTCGAAAATAAACCGACCAATTTGCATCCACTCTCCTTGTGCTTACATAATTTTCTCTCAAGATCAACAAGATCCAAAAATCCATCATTATTTTTCTCAACTTTTTCAACTTGCACGTTCAAATCAATCCAAGCTTTAATGTTATCATATGGTTCAAGGTTACTTACAAATAAGACAACTCTGTTGCATTTGTCCTTTTCTACATATGCATTTATTCCTCCAAAAAGCTGAGCTAAGCGATGTGACGGATTATTGCAAAAAATTATTTCATCGTCGTCTGTTGCATTTACTGCATGTTTGATAATGTCTCTGCTTTCAGTACTGCGCACATTACGATAATGTGATAATAAAAATGAATGATGAATCATTTGTTTATATAAAAACTAGTATAAAAACTTACTCATATAGATTTGACTGTAATCCAGTTACTGAAGACGTACAATTAATATCTCCATACGCGGGTAACACTTCTTTCAAAATATAGTCCTCTAAAAATTGTAGAGATCGCCCTGACGTTGAATAATTAGCGTAAACAACTATTTTCATTAGGAATAGAAGAAGAGAATATTAATATACACATTATTAGAGTCTGTTTTTTATAATATGATAAATTTTCACATTCCAAACAACATGTGCCGCTTTTGTTTACAGATAAAAGTTTTCCCGAAATGTTTGGAAAATTACCTCACTTTATTTGCTTGTTGACGACATTATTGTTTAATAGTTGTTAGATACTTATTAATGAATGATTAAGCTTCTTATTATTTAAATTCTTTAAAATTTTCAAAAACAAAATAGCTGAGCCTATGTATGTGACTAGACTAATGATTTCGATAATTAAGTAAAAGTTGTGACATTTAGTCTCGAAAAGTAAACCCTATGACGAATCTTATTTACTGAGTAGGAAGTAAGTAAATAATATTCAAAATTTATGAGTTTATTCTATTTAAATAATTAAAAATAAGAGTCATGAGTCAAGTGGGAAAAGTTTACACGTGTGAAAGACTTAAGGAGCATTAATTAAAATAAAGTATACATTGCAATGCAATTAAGGATGAATTGTTATTTAAATAAGACTGTGATACTCTTCACGTTGTGCAAATATCGCATCACAATTAATATGAAAATGAGTAAGATTGAAATAAATTTATTTTATTGTTTAAACGCGCGAACTTACACAATATAAATTGATTTGCATTTAATTATAATGAAATTTCTCAGTGATTCATTCGTGTTCAATGTAGCGAATTGGTTTGTATCAATTAAAATGCTGTTTTCTCTCTTTAATTGAGTTGTTATTATTATATCAATTGTGCAAAGAGAAAACATTCAATTATTACAAGGTTTAATGATAAATTGCCGCCGCATTTATGTGCTCATACAATACAAAGATAAGAATTCTCAATGTCACGCAGATGTAAACACTTATGTTACGCGCGCAGACATTGTGTCTCGTCAAACGCAAATTCGAGAAAGAAAATAATATTCGCATACAAAACAAAAGTGAAATGTTTGGTTGGCACACATTCGCAATAAATCCATATGGCAAAATCAATTTTACGCAAAAATTACATACTGTACAGTAAATTTTAAATACAGAGTGATTAGGAAATAGCCTTAATTAGTAAGCTGTCAAATATGCAAAATTGTGACATTTGAAGTGAGCAGTAATTAGAACTTGTGTATTTAAAAAATTTTTTCTTCAATTTTTAAAGCTTCTTAATCTCCAATTTCATGCATATGAATAACCGAAGATCAATTTATTTTGATACTTTTATATTTAGCGCCATTGAAGATGATCTACAAAATTTTATTTTTGTTAACTGTCAGTTTTTGACGTTGTTTTTATTTCATTCTAAAATCACTTCATGAACTCAATGAATGTAAGTAGTTTTGTAAAGAAATAAATAGTGCACTACATAGCAACGGAAATTTCTTTAATAGAAAATAATTTAAATTCTCTCATGCGTTATCAAATTAAAGTAGGCACTTTATTATCTGTTTAAAGATTAAACCAAATAAAGTAGAGAAGAAAATAAATAAATAAAAGTAAGAAGAAGAACTAATACTTTCTCATTTGAATTCTCTCGTTTACTTTCGAAAAAAAGCGTGACTGTGATAAGAACTTATTGTGTTTGACTACAAATTTGTGTATTTTTGTGGGATCCAGAAAAACTATAAATAGTTTCATAATAAACACCTACTGCATTAGTTTAAAAGCTAGTTAACTTATAATATTGTAAATTGTCATGAATTTATTGCATGGTTGAGTAATGCATACATTTATACTTTAAACAATATATGCACTTTACTATTATAGTACTTCTACTGAACTTGACTTAATTTTTTTCACAGATTTGATTTCTACTATACGAAAAATAATTCAAGCAAATAATTGTGAGATCATTATTCCTAAGCTGTTGAATTAATTAAAAATCAATTTTTGCTTTTAACATTCTTCATTTTTTTATCTCACACAACAACAATTTCATAAAAATGCTTAATTTATGTGCAAAAAATTTCCATTTGCGCTTTACATCGTTGCAAATTTCGTACCTTTTCTTCTTCCAAAAGGACCAAAAAAAAGTGAACCTTTTCCAATAATTGCATCATCAATGTATTTAAACAATTTTTGAGTATCTTCAGTCTTCTGTGGTCTTCGTTCTCTTGTCACTGATTTTGGAAATGCAAACTCTTGACATATTGAAATAGTTTTCACTGGTCTTTGTCTTCTTGTTGCACTCATAATTACACAGGATTTATTTTAAATTTCATTCAAAATCGATTAATAGAAATTAATTTTTCATTATATGTTACTTATGAATCACGACAATTTTTCTTTTCTTTTCTTTTGTTTAAAAATTTTACTTTTACAGAGTTTGCGTTAGTTTCTTTTTATATTTCTTTTTTTATATTTTATTTCCGAGCAGGAAAAATACGAGCATTCAATTTAATATTCTAAACAAGACTAAACGAAGAAAGAAGAAAAATGCGGAAAAATTCTGAGAATACGTGAGAGGAGAGACATGAGCGAGAGAGAGAAATTGAGAGTAAACAATTTTACATCGAAAAAACATTTGAGTGCTTTCTCAGTATTTGCAACACGTGGAAGACAATATTTACTTATTTTATATTAATTAGAATATAATGAAATCATCATATGATGATGATAAGATTGTTTATTTGACAAAAATAGATAAAGAAGCTGCCACATACTTTTAGACAAAAAATTTTTTATCTCACGCACTACTCAGCTGATAACAGAAAAGTAAAGATTTTCGAAACACTTTCTTGTTATTAATGGACAAAAAACATAAACTGATAAAAATTAAATTGAAAATATTTGTTTCTTGTTTGTTTTACGATAAGATACACACTCTTTCGTACAAGCGAAAAAAAAGTTTCGCAAATCCGTTTAAAGGTTTTTCTCTCGACGAATTCTTGGATACAGTGTGATGACCATAATATAGAACGATGTTCAGTGAACCACCTCCGAAAATATTTATTTTTATAAATATGTGTCTAAGCGTTACACATGTGTCGTGTTTATTATGATTTCTCGAAATATAAATAAAATTAGATACTCACAACTCACCTTTCCGTCTGCCAAATGGACCGAAAAATAAATTTCCCTTTCCTACTAAATTATCATCCATGTATTTGAATAATTCTTGAGAGTCTTCATCTTTTTGAGTTCTACGCTGATGTTGTCTTGATACTTTAAAATTGTTAATAAAATCAAAATGATAAGAGGCTGTAATTTTCATTTATGTGAACTTGCTCCTTCAAAGTGTAAAAAACAACTGAAAAGTACTTATTTTTTTAAATGAGGGGAGATTAAAAGATTATTGGAATTTTTAGATAAAAAATTTTATTTAATAACTATGAAAGATAATTTCAAAATTTCTTATGACAATAACGTATATATTAATGTATAAAGCTTTTCTTCAAAAATTTTGATTTATCACTATAATTGACAACCATAAGACTTAGTTTTATCACATTAACGACGTTTTCGTGTACTGCCAAATAAACTAAATGGTGTTGGCACAGCACAATTACTTTCACGATTTTTGAAGATTTTCCTTTTATTCTCACATTGAGAGTTTTCCTCTTTGTCATCTTCATTATCATTTAGATCAATCACATCTACGTCCATTTCTTCTTGAATAAAGTTGCTTATTGTACTTGGAGTTAACGAGTTATTTTGATATTTTGGAATTTTAAAATTATTAATCGAGTCACGTTGACTTTTTGTATATTTACCAAATAAATTATTATATACTGATTCATCTTTTGCATTGTTTAGTGTTGAATTTTTTTTCATTGATAGTCTTGCGTTTCCTAGTTTAGATTCTTTCCATTTACTAACTTCTTTTTCAGATAACAAATTACTTTTTGGTAATTTCGGTGAATTTTTAATTTGAGAGAATGATGCAGAAAATGTAATTGGTTTTCTTGCAGTATCTGATATTGAAATTTCAATAGACTTTCTTTCCCCTCGGTTCAACTTTGGTTGATCAAGCATTAACTGAGAGCTTCTTGAATCACGGAAGCTTCTACGGAAATAGTTAGCTCCACTACTATTTTTCTCCATAGCGTTTTCGCGATCTTCTATTTGTCTAATTGTACTTCTTTTTGCTTTTTTTATATAACTGTCTTCATCTTGATAAGTGATACATTCTTTTTTGTAAGAAATGTTTTCTGTCTCTTCACACTTTTCAAAGAATTCAAATATATTTTTATTTCGTATGGTCTCATCAGTCTTATTGTCGCTTGTAGCAATGGCGTAAAAAATTTCTTCATCTTTCTCCTGTAACTCTGTGTCAGCAGCACTTTTTGTAAGATCAATTACTTCATTTTTATATGAATAATGATCAATACTGTAGTTATCTTTAAATAACTCTTCTGAACTAATTTCAATGTGCTTTTTTACGATATCAGCGACACTCTCGATACATTTTTTCAAAAACATATGATTATCGCTTTGTATATGACCGAGAAATGATAAATTTTCATGTATTTCACTAGCAGTTATTATTTTAATATAAAATGAATTTGTGGCAGATGTATTTAAAAAATTTGATGTAAATATAGCATTTTGAAAATTGTTCTGTTTATCCATTGGCAAAACGAAAATATAAATCTCGGCTTGATATTCACTTAGACAAATTTCTAGCATTTGTAGTATGTTCAATTTCGTTTCAAATTCAACTTTTTCACGAAAAGTTTGGCAGCTGAAAAAGGACAATGTAAGAAAATTTATTAAAAACAGAAAACGTTAACTGCCAAACCTTTCAGAGTGAAATAGCTCTTTATCATCTGATTCAATGTCGTAGAATGTAATTTGTACCTGAACGTTCATGAATGTAAACGTTCTTAACTCATTATTTAGCCTTTTGATAAAGTTCTCTTTACATTCATATTCAAACTTATCGAAAATTCCTATTAGTTCACTTAATGTCTCTTCTTCATCATCTTGTCTTAGACTAGAAAATAAATAATAGATAATTCAATAAATTATGTGACTAAATTTTAATATTTCTTACCAATCGTTTTTGTAAAAAACACCGAAATATTCTAAACAAATAAAAGAATTGTCCCAATTTAAACCTAATATGATATATTCCAAACCCTCTCTATCAGGATCTCTTTCTTTCATCTTTGATAAATAGCAACTTAAAGATTGAATAACATTTCTAATTGTTGCCATTATTCATTGAAAAAGTGTATGATGAAATCAAAACAAATTTTTATTATGTGGTTTTATTGATCAATCTCCTCGGCATTTTAAAAATTTCAGTTGTTTCTCAATAAAAAGAATTATTAAAAAGAAAGCTTTAATGAAACTTAAAATTTTGTGTAAGTTCATTTATTATTTTATTTTAAAGTTTTAATGAGTAACATTCTCTGTTTTTTAAGTGTAACAAACTTGCCTGCTTATATGTATATTAACGATCATCAAATCACCTTTATTCTTTCTTAACTTTTATATCTAATGAACCAACATATTAGTTGAATCTAACTTTTGCAATGAAAAAAGAACATTTTTTGGCAAGAACACATTTTGCACTCTGTAGATGTTTTTACTATCTAACTTTAAGATATTTCATAAAACTATAATCCCTACAAACTTACATGTGTTTAACTCAACAAATAATTATACTTTAATGAATTACAATGCGCACTTTCATTTCATATTTTAGTATGTTAATGTCTAATATTAATGAGATGTGTTTAGAATAAAAGCTTTGTGGGTAGGATGTTTTAATGCAAATTCAACTAAAGATTGTCAAAAAATTTTCTTTTAAATAATAGGTAGATGATTAAATTAAAATATTTTCCATTCACATATAGATTAGTTAAATAAGCCATATTCTTAAATAGACACATTACATTTTTATGAATTAAATTTAAATTATTACACTTAGATAGAGTTAATTATTTAACTTTATAGGTTCTAAAGCAATGACATTGATAGGGTTTTCTTTTAAATGCATTAGGAATGATATCCTTAGAGTACTTTTTATACTTTAAGTAAATTTAAAGTAAACATTAAGTACTTTTATACTGTTAATTGATGTTGTTGTTGTTGAGTGTTTTTCATGTTTAAATTTTTAAGTAATTCACAGCAACAATTGAGCTGAGTGATATATATAATGTAATAATAGCTTTATATTATGAGTATATGCTAATTTCCATGCGGCTATTTTCATAAAGTTATCACATTTTATTCATGCGCCTCGCTTTCTTGTTGCACAAGTTTAAATCGTCTTGGAGATTTAATGCTGCCACCATGCACTTTATTTAAACGACCAATTTTAGCCAATTGTCGACGAATGAAACGAGAAACTAAAATTTGTGGTCGCTTCTGCCATTCGTTCATCACCTCTTTAGGCGCCATAACTTGATCCCCATTCAAACGATTGAGTAGTGCAACACAAACAATAGCTGCTTTAATACCAGCATGATGAGTCAATGCACTAAATACTATTGACTCCATTTCAATATTTATAACTCCTACAATATTAAATATCATTAATAAATTAATCATACAGATTTTTGAAATAATTTGAATATTTACCAAAATCCTTGCATCGTTGAAGATATTCCATCTTGTCGGCTTCAGTGTAATCGCAAAAAGCTCCATCAAGACGTCCTTGTCCTTAAACAAAAAGAAATATTAAAAAAAGCTCAAACTTGAAATTTTTAGTGCTCAGCACTTGCGCTTTTTTGTTAGGTGCTCAGCACTTAATTTTTTTGTATTAAGTGCTCAGCATTTAATGCTTGAGTGCTTATACTAAATTTTTTATTTGCATACAGACAACAATGAATTTTCTTTGACGGAAAAAATGCACAAAACATACCTTCATAAAAATCATAGGTGCACATAGTTTTCCCAGTAACTGTTTCATATGGATCTTGTGCAGGATCAGCTAGTGATAAAAATTCACGTGCTAATCTTTGGTCTAATTTTGCTGGTCTTTGAATTGTTTTGCCAAGAACCGTCTAAAGTTAAAAGTAATTTTTAGATAAAATTTAGATTTAATTTGAAAAATATTACCATCTCATAATAACTTCTCAATTGGCCATCAACGGCTTCATTTGTAACGACAACTGTTCCTCCTTCAATTCCAATTCCACCTACAAAGTTTTAATCATAATAAATTTCTTTTTAATTTGAGCATTTGAATTAAAAAATTACCACATGTGCCAATTCTTATGAAAATAGGATCTTTGCATTTTGCATGATACATAAGTTTGATAACTTCATGTAATAAAATTCCAATTGAACTGATACCCATTCCATGTGAAATTGATAGTATCGGCCCAACCTTATACATTGAATAGCGATATGAAAATGCACTGATGTCTTGCAGCTGAGTACCTGCAGGCAATTTATATCCAATTTCATCCATAATATAGTATGCAAATTCTTCCATTCGTTTTGGCGTGCCACCAAGACATACAAATTTAATATCACCAAACATTTCTTGCAAGTCATGACTACCACTGCCTAATGCTAGATGATATAAAATATCTTGATCCATTAATTCAATATTGGGGTTCTTCAATTGCACAGATCCGTCAAAATTGTACTCGTCATTTGCTTCAGCACGTTCTCTTGCTTCTTCATCAGACATTCCTGGGCTCCAAGTCGTCATTTTTCTTTCTTTCTTTCTTTCTAATTCAATCTGTCTATTTAGGGAGTGTAATTGAAACTGTAAAAATTAAAAGATTTCTTTTATAACACATTGTTTTATAGACAATACTAGTTGCGTAACAAAAAATAACTACTTACCTTATAATCTCGTTGCAATGAGTAACTACTCTAATCAATATTTTTCAATCAAGTTTCACTATCTATGAAGATTTAAATGTAAGTTCTTTAACTTAATTACATGCACTGCTCTTGAATATATTTTATTGCAAATTGTTACTTTTGTGTCATTTAAATGAAAAAATCACTTATAAGATTGAAATCACTTTTCGTTAATCAAATAATCTTGATAGAGGTATCAATTAAAGTGTTTAGTTAAACTTATGATTAAAAATTATAGTAATGTTATATTACTGTTTATCGATTAAGGAGGCTTTCTTTACTGAAAAAAGCTTAAAAAAATTTCATGCTCTTTTAAAAAAGAGAAGAAGAAAAGAAAGGAGAGAGACACAAACTTATGATTGTGCGCAGTAATGTTGAACATTTTGTTATTATTCCTTATTATGTTGTCGAGTCACATAAGCATTAAATGTTAAATGAAAGATAATAGTTTTGTAATTTTTTCGCATTGGGAGACTCATTATCGTTGTTTGTCTGTTGCTAATGTCACGATGAATAAATGTCATCCCTTTGCACACACATGAATGATTATTTATTAATAAATATCATATTGTATTTGGTTTTTGTGTATAATTGCTAATTCTAATTATTACAATTGCATAGCAGAAAAACAACAGAGTTGTATGGAAACTAATATGTAGACTTTCATAAAAAATAATTTATAAATAAAAAGTTAAGCACACACATACAATACTAAATATATAATCACAGAGTCTTAAGACTAGAAGAATTTCTTCAATGTAGATTTGCTTTTTTAAGAAGCTTTATCATCTTATTAAATTCTTTTCTTTTTCGAGAATATTTTTCATTCCAGTGACTAGATAGGGATAGGTTTACAAATCTCTTAATAGTTTGTTGGGACTAGTTATAATCGTTAGATATTCAAATTTCGTCATTGAGATCATCCAATATTTTTGCACGCTCAGACACCATTTACAAAAAAGCATTTGCATGGAGCTTTTTTTGATTACGATATCGGAATGTAAGCAATACAGCAAGCATCTAAATAGATAATAGAATTAATAAAATGAATAATTTAAACTAAATATTTAATTACCTCTGTAAAGCTAAATGCAAAAGCAATAGCGCCGCTTAATTTAAAAGTTGAATTGATTTTTTCGATAATTTTTGGCAAGCATGAATTCGGAGATGTAGCGTTGAAACCAATGCAATGAAAATCTGTTTCAATTTCCTTCTTCAATTCGTCCGAGCTTTTATTCCAATCTTCTTCAGCAAAATTTTCTTCCTTGTGAGTGTTTACAGCGAGACAGCTTGCAGCGATTGAAAATTGAACAACAAAAAGACAAAGAGAGAGAATCATATAGAAGAAGAGAGAAACTTGTTCATGTTTGATTGAGCCATAAAGTCCAACAAGACTCAAAAGAATGAGAACAATGCCACAAGCTGTCAAACTTGGTAAAATAGGTAAATCAGTATAGTGGTTTCCGTCAATTGTCACGTATATAATTATAATGCCGATAATCTATATAAAACGTAATTTTTTTATTCGATGAGAAAATCAATTAAAATGAATTTTATAACTTACAATGTGCATTATATTAAGAGTGATCAATGAGATCTTGGAACAATAGAATGACTCACACATTTTACGCACTTTAATACTGTTAATTTGTTCGCAGACTGTTTATTTCTTTCTTATAGCGAAAATATTCGTTTTTGCAAAATTTGCTGAGTTGACTGAATTGCATTGAAAAAGAATTCAGACGGAAAAAATTTCCGAGATGATCAAGTTTTGTTTCATGCTTTCTTTTTGAAATATCTGGAATTGAAGTGTCCATTAGCAGGTAAAAATAATTGATTTTAGCTATATTTACGATTTTTTGAGGATATTTTAATAAGTAAATTTAAAACATTTTTCTTTATGGTCAATTTTTATACAAAATTTCAGCAAACAAACTATAAAATTTAACAAAATTATGCAAAATATAAATTTTCTAAAAGCAAAAACATTGAATCAAGAAATTTCAAATAATTTCATCATTCATTCAATAAATGAATCAATTCCATCATTTCTTTTATTCATTATAGATATATCAACATGTTGCTCTACACGTATCCAGAAAATTTCCGTGCTTATAAGGCTCTCATTGCGGCTCAATACTCGGGAGCTAAAGTCGATATTGCTCCAAATTTTGTTTTTGGTGAAACTAATCGTAGTGAAGCCTTCCTCAAGAAATTTCCTCTCGGAAAGGTGAGTTTATGTGTATTCAATCGCATTTATAATCATTCTTTCATCATCAAATTTGGCAGAAATATAAATGCAAAAAAAATAAGGTTAAGAGTAAAAGAAAGAGATGGAGATATAAGGAACGATTTAAACTGCGATGATGATGACGTTTGCACTCTATTTTAAAAGATTCCTAAATTAATCAATCATTTTAGGTGCCAGCACTAGAAACTGATGACGGCAAATACTTGGCTGAATCAAATGCAATTGCATATTACGTTTCAAATGCTCAATTACGTGGCGCAAGTGACTTTGAGAAAGCAGAAGTTCTTCAATGGATGAGTTTTGCCGACAACGAAATTGGACCGGCTGCAGCAGCATGGGTCTATCCCGCTTTAGGCTATATTCAATTCAATAAAGTTTCACATGAACGTGCAAAACAGGATATTGCCCGTTCACTTGAAAGATTGCAAGCTCGTCTCGTAAACAACACTTATCTCGTCGGTGAACGTATCACACTTGCCGACATTGTTGTTTTCACTAGCCTTCTTGCATTATTCCAACATGTTGCTGATCCAGCTTATCGTAAGCCATTCTTCGCTGTCAATCGCTGGTTCAATACAATTCTCAATCAGCCACAAACAAAGGCAGTTGTTAAGAATTTTGTTTTCTGTGAAAAAGAAACACCATTTGATCCTAAAAAATATGCTGAATTCCAAGCTAAATTTGGTGGTGGTTCTCAACAACAGCATGGAAAGAAGGAAAAGGAAAAGAAAGAGAAACAGCCACAACAACCAGCAGCTGAAAAGAAAAAGAAGGAGAAAGAACCAGAGCCCGCTGAAGAAATGGATGAAGCTGAATTGGCTCTTGCTGCTGAGCCTAAATCAAAAGATCCATTTGACTCACTCCCTAAAGGTACATTCAATATGGACGACTTCAAGCGTGTATACAGTAACGAAGATGAAGCAAAATCAATTCCATATTTCTTCGAAAAATTCGACCCAGAGAATTACTCTATCTGGTATGGTGAATATAAATATCCTGAAGAATTGACAAAGGTATTTATGAGCTGCAATTTAATAACCGGTATGTTCCAACGTCTTGATAAAATGAGAAAACAAGCATTTGCCTCATGCTGCCTCTTTGGAGAAGACAACAATAGCACAATCTCTGGCGTGTGGGTATGGCGTGGTCATGAACTCGCATTCGGTCTTTCACCTGACTGGCAAATCGATTATGAGAGCTATGATTGGAAGAAATTAGATCCATCCAGCGAAGAAACTAAGCAATTAGTAACACAATACTTCTCATGGACAGGAACTGACAAAGGAGGCCGCAAATTCAATCAAGGCAAAATTTTCAAATAATTTGCCAACGTTTCTTCAATTTTTTTTTATATTTAACTAACACAAGATATGATATGAATTCTCTGCCTAAAAAAAATGTTCAGCTTAATATCCTTCTTCCGTCAGTGATTGAAACCAGTGCGTCATGTTTTAAAAAAAAGATTCTAATCCATACTAAAGTATTTTTATGATGCAAATGACCATCTGTAATAATAAAATACTTGCATATTGAAGAATAAAGTTAAAAAATGGTTTTGAAAAAATAATTTTTGCTTTATTTAATTTTATTTGACACTGTTTTACTTTCAATTCTTGCCTTCTTTCGATCAATATATTGTTTTACATTATCAAACATTCGACTATTTTTGAAAAGTTGAGATACATCAAATGGCTTAAGGATTTTTACCTTAATGTCTTCCGTTGATAAAGCAGTGACATTATCAAATATATTTTGAAAGCTCACTAATTTATCTTCAATCTTTATTTTATCAATAAAAACTGATGTTGATGAATCATTGTTATTTCGAATGTACTCAATATAAAATTCATTATTTAATATTGCTAATTCAATGTCACTTTCAAATTGTTTTTCAGCCAATTCTTCTAAGGTCAATGTATTCTCTGAGTCATCATTTATTAAATATTTAAATATATGAACTGTGTTATCAACCGATGACACACAAATTAATCCAGATTGATGTGAATGAGTGATAACTTTAAAAAGTATCGGAACAAATAGAAATGAATATGACTGCAATTCTTTACCATTCACAAAATCCCAAAGTTTCATACATTTATCACCAGAGATTGATAATATCTGACGATCGGAAATAATTGATAGTGCTGAAACAAATTCCTTATGACCTAAACAGTAGCTATTGATTTCATGAGTTTTAGGATAATTTGTGATACGAATTTTTTCATCTCTATCTGATGTTATGATATATTTCAAGCTAAAAAGAGCGAAGAAAAAAACAATAGCATATTCTTAGAGTTATGAAAAGAAAGTAACATACTCAGCTGAGATAGCAAGATCCAAGATTTGTGAAATATGACCAAATATCCAACGTCCTCGAGAATTCACATTTTCTTCATCACAAGGATACTGAAAAACATCTCCTGTTTTATCCACAAGGAATAAGTGTTTGCCGCATTTCGAAAAACGAATGCAACTGCTTGTTCTTAAGAAACTTCTTCTGCTAACAATTATTGCTGATTTGCCATCAATTTTCATTAAAAACAGTGTTTTATCACTAGCAGTGCAGGCTAGGAGATAACATGTTTCTGAAACAGCAAGATTGTTCAATGATTTCTTCTCTTCTAAGCCATTTTGTTTCTTCACTTCATTATCATTGTCGGCATTTTCATGATTTTCTAAAAACAATTTTGGTTTGATGGTGTTTAAAGGAAAATTCCAATCTACTTCAATTGTAAAACTTTCTTTTTGATCTTTTGTTGATACAAACGCTATTAACTTGTGATAATCTAATGAAAACACTAAAAATTCTTTAAATGATTCCATGACACGTTTTATTGTTTTTGTTTTATTTCAAAAATTTAAAATTTGATCATCTCGGTTTAGTAACCGTAAAACTGAAGAGCTATACGGTATCATGACTAATTTTAATTTAAAATTGATTTGACTTTTGAGGAATCTTTTTATCATCATTATTTCAAGAGATTACTTAAAAATATCAAGAACTATAAATATGTAAAAACAAATGACGAGAAGTAGTAGACATCCTTGTCAATATATACTGTAATAAAATTTTTAATCAATTAAAAAAGATTTCAATTTGATTTTTGAAATATTCTTGCAATTTTATTTTTAACTGGTTCAAATTATAAAATTCTTTTAGAACAAGAAGTCTTCCAATTAACTGTAAAAAAATACAATCTAGTTTCTCAAAATCCTCTTTTGAATATGCTACATACACATAAATATTGAAGAAAAGAGCACAATTACGAGGTGGTGACCATAGAAAAAGCTTTTAATTTTACTCTTTCTTTCTCATCCTGACCTCGAGATACTTTCTTCAAATTTTTAAAAAATATCATTTTGAATCTTTAAAGAAAACAAATTTTTTATACAAGTCAATATGTATCATTTTTTGCATTAAATTTAGAAATAATAAGCGAGATTTTAGACTGTTTAAGATGTACAAATAATGTTCACGTGGCTACACTGCCGAAAGCTAACAGCTGCTATCAACTGAGCTCTGAAACCAATTGAATTAAGTTATTAATTGGCAAAATAGTTTGACAATACAAGTTCAGCTGCAATCGCAAAAGTTTTGAAATTTTTGAGGTATATATGTACACAAATTATTTTTTGTTAGGCCATCTTAGACTAGGTAATGTGTATATGAAAAATCGTGACGAATATCAGAATTTGAAAATTTTTTAAAATTAGTACTGAAATAATGAAAGCAGCAGCTCTTGTTTGAAAACTATTATGAAGCCTCTCTCTACCATATCCATTTAAAGATGAGAATATTTTAGTTTTGAAAAATTTATGGTTTCAAATTAGGATCCTACGTTCTTTTTTGTTTGTGTTTTTCTTTATGTTTGTATATATCTCTTAAAAATCTATTAATTAGCGTCAATCTAACTAAAATAATGATGATAACTATTAAATTATGATGATGTTATTAAAAAATAAAATATAATGAACCTATTAAAATATAAATAGCTTTCATTGAGAAAAAAGGTCTTTAAGAATTTTTTTCTTCAATAATAAACTAAACATATCGCACTCTTAAAATTATTAATTGAAAACAACAGGGAAAAAAATTTCACATCAAATTCATGAAAATCTTTATCAGTTCATATTTGTTTAGTAATAAAAGTTTTTATCTAAAAAATCAAATTTAACCATTATGTAAAATTATATAATATTTCATTTCTTCTTCTCTCACTATTTCTCTTCAAATAATTCTGAGTGTGTTCAATTTGTGTTTTTCTAAGCTTACTTATACTTCTTGATCAACCCATTCTGCTAAATTTCTAGCGCAAAGTTCTTGATTAATAAACAATACATTCTGTAATAAAATAAACAAAGTTTTTATTTAAATTTATGTACAATTAAATAAATTCTCTATAATTACTTACATCTTTAGAAATTGAAACAAATAATAGGACTTCAGGTATACCATCAGGTGTGTATCCGGAAACTTGCGCTTGCAAGATAACTCCATTAGTAAAACTAAGAATAGTCTCCACTGATTCTTTTGACCATTCTCCACCACCTGGAGCACGAATATTTCCGAGAACACATTCAATCGCTTGGAAGGGTAATGTCATGAAATCAGCATGGATTTGTCGTAATTCACTAGCATTCACATTAGTATATCCACCAAAATCTAAATATTTAATAACACACATTTTTGTCTCGGTATTATGCGAGACGATTTGTACACGATACCAATTATCTTGAATGAAATATGCACATATTGCGTTATTGATGATATTTGGTAATTCAGGAGCATTTCCCGTAGAATACCAACATTTCATTCGATGTTGTAATGTTGCCAATGACGGATAAGTTGGATGAAGTGGTTGTTGTACAAAAATATGACCGCCAGAAATTACTGAAATAATTGAGACATCATTATTGATTCCTTCTATCAAATGAAGTTGCAGCGATGAAATATTAAATGTTGGGACAATTTTGTTGTCAGGAGTAAGAAAAACTCGTTCCATATTCATATTATAACTCTTTTTTTCTGGCACCACTTGTTTAATCATTTTCAATGCAGCATCAATCTCTGATTGTGTTCCTTCAATTGAGCAAACTTTTTGACGTCTTGAACCGTGTGTTACTGGACGAATAATAACAGTTGCACCAGTTCGTTCTTTAATTCTTGCAATTGTATTACCACGAATGCCAATTATGAAGCCTACACAATTATTCGGTACTAGAAATTCATAAGTTATCGTTGGTGCACCGACCGATTGTGGAGGACTGGATCCCTGTCCCGAGTCACCTGAGTGCATACTGCAAATTGAAAGTGAAGGACTTGCAATTTGTGGCTGTGTATGATTTGAGTTATTGTTTATTGGTATTTCAGTCGCTTCTTTAATTTCTTCATCCTCATTGCTATTATTTGCTGAATCAACATGTTGTTGTTGCTGTTCTTCTTTTTCTTTTTTTGGAATTTCATCTATATCTACCATTTTGTTATTATTTTCTATATCATCCGATTCAGTTTGTGTATATTTGCGTTCTCTAAATGTATTATCAGGCGATATTTTAGCCTCGACGGTACCTTTGACAATTTTGATTGGTTCTGTTGCTGACTGAGTACGATTCATATCAAAGCGTGTACGATAAGGTGGTGAATCTACAGACAATGGTGTATTTAAATCAGAATCAGGCTCTTCAATGTAACGTAATTTCTCAAATTCAGACTCTTCCGGTTTCAATTTCAATATTTCACAGTCGAGTTCTTGTTCAGTAATTCGTTTTGGCGGTGATCGAGGATTTGGTGCAATATCAATAGGTGCCGATTTGCACAACGACGAAGAAGAGGATGAGTTTGATCCGGCACTACTTGGACTTTGGTTTTGTTGTAGCAATGAAGAAGCCTCTTCTTTTTCGGGTGTCGATGTTTTATCAAAAGATGCTGCTTTCTTCTTTTGTTGAGGCGTTCCTATTGGCAGACTATGCTGTTGTTGCTGAATTTGATTATTTATAAATAACGAAATTGATGATGTAGGTGCTAAATCACTCTTGGTGCCTAAACCTTGATTATTATCAGCTAAATTTTCTTGACTTACTAAATTACAAGATTTTTTCTCATTTGTGTCACCACCAGTGTCACAATCTACTCGGCCGTTTCTTTTGCGACGATACCAAATATAGCCGACTATGATGACTAAGCTGGGTAAAATTGTATAATATATTGGACGCTTTACAATCATTACGTAGATCCAGATTGATAATTCTAAAAGGAAGTCGAAGAAAAAAGCAAAAAATGTTAAACAATTTACACATTTTTTCATCGAGATATTTCAATGTTCAATAAATACAAAAAATTGTTTTCATTGTTTAATACATGAATATTAAACCATACATGGATGATTCTTGAATGAGAAAAATCCATTTTTATATGAAATTTTATTTAGGAGATTTATTAAGTGAAAACGGAAAATTATTAACCATAAACACTCCTGAATACTCCATTTGTCAATGCTATAGGTGTTAATATTTCAAGATAGACAATATTGCCGACAACAACATGAGTAGTAAAAGTGATAAAAAAAAGAAAACCATATAAACGATAAAGAACATTTGAAATTAAAGAAACAGAGAAAAATTTTTTACTGTGTACTCTTCTCAATTAAAGGCAAAGCAGAAATAACTTTCGTAGACGTGTATAATTTATGTTCATAAATTGATTTATGATAATCATTCTAATTGTACGAAACTATAAAAGACAAATCGATTTGACTTCAATACAAAGTTTCAAATCAATAACAATTTCTGGGAAAATACTGATTGGCACTTTTATCATTATTTATTTCATTAAAAATCGCGATTCTGAAATGTGTTGTACACGTGTCTTTTGACTTTTGTTTCTCTCTCATTTACTTGCTTCCCATCAAATATAAACATTAATACTACAATATAAGTTATCAGTAAATTGTCGCTAACATCACTCATATTGATAAGAAACTTGTACCGTAGCTCTTTTATGGGTTATCAATAATTTTTAAGCTACTCGTAAAAAGAATGAACTTTATTCAATTTTTTTTTAAAATAAGGTAATGCCAAACCAGTATATGAAATTTTTTCACTCTTCTTATAATCTTCATACTCATTTGTACTACATATAATTGTATTGGTAGTAGATTCTTTCACTCCATTGAAGAGAAATAAGATGAAATGAGAAAGGAAACAAAATGAATTTGTTCGAGAATAAAGAACCTGTTCTTTTCATCATCTCTGTAATTCATACTTCTTGTTGTTGTTCTTAGCAGGTATATTTAATGTATGAGTGTAACAAATAATTTCCAATTTATACTTGTACAAAAAAATTTACCGAAATTTCATATTAATTAAAATAATAAAAATGAAATTGATCATTTAAAGATCTTGAACTTTTATATGTTATGTGCGTAAATATCATATTATAATGCTGTTTTGCGAAATGGCTGAACAACTTACATTTTTGTTACGAGCACATGGTCGAGAGTGCTCGCTTTAGAAAAACTATCATAAAACTATTTTGTTATTTCTTTCTAATCACTACTATTTATCAGTTTTACTTTACACAATTTGATTGCTAGTTTGTGATAATTACTTATTATTTATAATTAAAATCACTTTAGTTATTTATAAAAATTCCATGTCACAGGAAAAAACGTGTTATGTCTATGAGAGCGATACAATTGATTATTACGTATTCTGTGTAATATCGGTATATTTCTTTCGTTTTGAGTAAATAATGTTATCGTTTGAAGGTGTGTAATTACGTTATACTTATTTTCAATATCAAATTGAGAAAAATTTCAAGTTGAAAATATTTTTATCTCTCGGTAAATTTTTGTAGTCTGACATCGACAAAATTTCAACTCGAAATAACTACTATATAGGCTATTTTCTCTCACATATTATAAAACTCTCTTCGAATATTCACTCACACATATATACCTAATACGTTTTAAGACAAGAGAGAGTGTACAGAATGAACGAGAGAACAAACATTACTTTTTTTCAATATGGAACATAGTACATCAGATGTATTTATATTGTTTAATATACTTGTATAATGCGGTAATGCTATTTATTTCCATTCATTTTTATTCTCTCTTAATATCTCACACAAACATATTTCGCTTTTTTTCACAATATTTCTAAAAGTAGAGATAGTGAATGTTTTTGTTGATGTTATTGCTTTTACTCGAAAAAAATGTGTATATGGAGAACCGGCAAAAAAGTTGAATAATTTTCCCTCAATATTCTAGCTACTTCTCTCATAAGACAAGACTCACAAATTAACTTTTTGCCGATGGATTTCTTCTTTTTCAAAAGAAAAGTATAAAAATGAATGTGTGGATGAAATAATAAAAAGACGAAGGTCTTGAATTTGGGAAAAAGGAGAAGAAAAATTCTACATACGATTCTTTTTTTACAGAACAGAAATTTATGAATGACTTTAAGTAGAAAATTAATCAAAAATACGCTAAAAAGCCTCTTACAAATTTCTTTGCCACAAAAACACTAACCCTCACAATAATTTAAGCATTGTGATCTGCTTATCATTTATATTTAGCATAGACTAATATCTTAATGCGGAATTTGCGTTTTTCACAATAATGGTAAATGTGATGTAGGTGCAGACGACATTAAGAAAATTGGCCTTTTCATTGAATTTTTTCAAGCCTTCTGTGAGCAAAGTTTAATGCGTATTTAGTTTGATTTTCTTTGTACAGCAGCGGACAATTTGAGGTAGGAAAAAATGTGAAGAAAAGAGTAAAAGTGAAAGAGAAATAATAAAGAAATTTCAGGTTATGTAGTTTCAAATATTTTGAAATAGATTTCAAATTTCTCTAAATTTGGTGAGTGAACTTTAGTTTAATCATTGAAACAAAGTGCTATTTTTAGAAGCGTAGAATAATGCGTTAAGATGTAAGTTGATGAAATATTAAAATAAATTTCGTGTTCCTAAAATTTTCTTTCGTGTCTATTGCAAAATTTCGATGAGATTTTCTCAACTTTTAATAGTAACTTACATGAAAGATAAAGAATATAACAGTTTGTTTTGATATTCCAATTAATTAACTATTTATTTATCACGAACTAATCGACTTTTTCACCTTTTTTCTTAAAATTTTAGAGTTTTAACTTTTTTGAAAACGTGACTACATTCGGTCTCAATACACGAATGGATTGAAGCAAAAACGATTCAAAAATCACCGAAACATCACCATTGATTCTAGGAGCGCTTTTTTAAGCCCCGAGATTCTTTATGAAAACAAATTTTCTTTATATTAAATACATTACCAGATTGGAAATACTTGCAAATGATAAGATAACTATGTTAAACTGTTTTATAAAAGAATATTCTTTATTTTCTTCGATATTATAACAATTTTTGAATAAAATAACTCTGACAAAGTGCTGCAAAATTTTACACAACTTTTTTAAAACTGACCGTTTCTTAGACTATGTCTACTCGGTATTGTTTTCATTATTCAACTAATTTTTTGATTCCGTAAATTTAGTCATGAAATCTAATATAATTAGATTTCTAGGAGTTAAAGTAGCATATAGACATTTTTGTACAGCTGCTAGGAAACCATATGAACAAGAATTAATAAGGAACATTAGCATCTTAGCTCATATTGATGCTGGTAAATAGCTTTTAATTTCTCTCTAATGAAACGATTTCATATTTTTATTTTAGGTAAGACAACTATAACAGAGCGAATGCTCTTTTATGCTGGAAAAACAAAGACTCTTGGAGAAGTACATCATGGGACAACAGTTACGGATTATTTACCACAAGAAAGAGAACGTGGAATTACAATTTGTAGTGCTGCAGTCTCGTTCAATTGGAAAGAACATAGAATAAACTGCATTGACACTCCAGGACATATCGATTTCACAATGGAAGTAGAGCAATCGCTCGGTGCTGTTGATGGCTGCGTTGTTATTTTAGATAGTTCTTCAGGAGTGCAGGCACAAACTTTCACAATTTGGAGACAATCTGATAATTATGACTTGCCTAAAATAATTTTTTGTAACAAAATGGATAGACCAGATGCTGATTTTCATAAATGTGTGAAAGATATTGAAACGAAACTAAATTCGCAACCAATTGCATTACAACTTCCAATACATGAAAAAGGAACATTAAAAGGAATAATAGATTTATTGAGCATGAAGAAAATAACATGGGACTCAAAACATTTAGGACAGAGCTATGAAGTTAACGATATTGTGAATGAAGAGATGTATAAAAATGCTAAAGAACATAGATTAGAAATGATTGACAAATTATCAAATTATGATGATCAATTAGCTGAGGCAATAATTTTAAATGAAAGTTTAGAAAATGTAGACATTAATCTTATTCTAAATGCAATCCGTCGATTGACTATACAAAGTAAGAAAACTCATGTAATACATATTTAAAATGCATCAATAATAATCATTATTTGTACTTTTTAGGAAAATGCGTTCCAGTTTTAGCAGGATCTGCATATAAGAATATAGGAGTGCAATTATTAATAGATTCAATAATCAATTATCTTCCCGCGCCTAATGAGCGAAATAAAATTTACAATTGTTTCGGCAAAGATTTCGTAGGAAGAGTTTTTAAAGTTACTCACGACAAACAACGTGGACCTCTAAGTTTAGTGCGCATTTATGGCGGAGAGCTTAAAAGAGGTGCAAGAGTTATGACATCGAGTGGTGTATCAGAAAATATTCAGAGACTCTATGAACCTCTTGCCGATGAGTATAAAGAGACAGATGTTATTTCTGCAGGCAATGTTTGTGTATGTGCTGGATTGAAAAATACCAAAACGGGTGATATTTTAATATCAAATATGTCGTCTTTAAGAAATGCTCAAAAGAAACTTAAAGCATCCAATAGTCACATTCAAATTGATGAATCTGAAGGAGATTTCAGTCTTTTCAATTTTGAACCTAACATACCACCTGCTGTTTATTTCTGCAGTATAGAACCTCCGAGCGCAAGTTATCAATCAGCACTTGAAACAGCTCTCGCACAAATTCAACGTGAAGATCCTAGTCTCAGAGTTAGTTTTGATGAAACAACAATGCAAACTGTTTTAGGCGGAATGGGAGAGTTGCATTTAGATATTATCAAATCACGTCTTTTGACCGAATATAAAATTGATGCTGATTTAGGACCATTACAAATTGCTTATAAGGAAACTTTAGAGAATGCATATCGAGACTCTTTAAAAATTGAAAAAGAAATTGCTGGAGCAAAGCAATCAGTTGAAATTGAAATGACAATTGATGTAATGAGATCGAATGAAGAAATTTTTAAATTAGATCTCTCACCTGATGCTTCAGATAGTCTTAAATCAGTTCGGCCCAAATACATTCACTTAGTAAAAAGAGCTGCAATAAGCGCATTGGAAAGAGGGCCAAAAATTGGAGGTGAAGTTGTTAATGTGAGAATTATTTTACATAGTCTTGTGATTGGAAGAAATACAGCAGAATCTGTAATTGCTGCAGCAGCATCCCAATGTGTACAGAAAATACTTTTGTCTGCAAATTGTCGTCTAATGGAACCGATGATGGCTGTGCAAATTGTCTTACCAAGTGATTACGTATCACCAATATTAAGTGATTTGGGACGAAGAAGAGCTCAAATAGGTGAAATATCATTGCAAGGCGAACATAATAAACTCATTGAGTTCATTGCACCACTTGCTGAGCTTCAATCATATTCAAGTATTGTGAGAACAATAACTTCGGGAACAGCTAGTTTACTAATGCAGCCTAACGGATATGAAATGTTATCTATTGCAGATGAACATGTAGCCATTAGAAGAGCTCAAGGATTTGAATAGATATGAAATTTAGAAATAAAGTTTGACATTTTTCTATAACCGTTATTTGAATTTAAAAAATTTTATCATCTCGGAAAATGCGCGCCAACATTTTTGAGTCTGATTCAACGAAAAACAACAAAAAAGTTCACTTTTCATTTACTCTTAATAATTATTAAAAATCACTATTAATTCACTTTAAAATAGCTTTATCAATTAAGTAAAACCATTCAAACATGCCGTCAACTTTAGAATCATGTCAAAAATACTTTGGATTGACAGATCTTTACGAGATTTTCGAATTGCAAAATAAGTCATCAACAGTAGCAGAAAGTAAGTGAAATTTTCAACAAATATTTAGTAAAATTTCGTAATGATATACAATTATAATTAGTTAAGAAAGCGTACTACAAACAAGCTCTGAAAGTACATCCTGATCGTGTTCCGGAAGAGGAAAAACAAGAAGCTACTGAAAAATTCAAGATACTTGCAAAAATTCATGAAGTTCTCTCTGATGAAAACAAACGAAAATTATACGATGAGCAAAAGATTATAGATGATGAAGATGAAAAGTTTGGTTCAACATGGCTTGAGGCATTTAAGCATTTGTTTAAGCCGATCAGTGAATCAGACATTGACGATTATCGCAAAAAATATGTTGGATCGGATCTTGAAAAGAGCGATCTCAAAAAAGCATATCAAAGTGGAAAAGGCTGTATTAATTATATTATGGAACATGTTCCATTTATGGGAGTTGAAGATGAACCACGATTTCATGCAATCGTTGACGAGTGGATAAAAAATGGAGAAGTTGAAGAATACAAGCAATTCACACATGAACCAAAATCTAAGCGAGATCGCAGACATAAGAAATATGCACGAGAAGCTCGAGAAGCAAATGCTATTAAAGAAAAAAATAATGAAAATAATGATGATCTTTCAAAAATCATTGCAAAACGTCAACAAGAGCGTGGTAATTCTTTTGGCTCATTTCTAGAACAATTAGCTACTAAGTACAATGACTTGGATGATGATGATGAAGTCGACTTGAAAACTATCTCTGGTAAGTTGAAAGGCAAGAAGAAAGCATCAACTAGTAATTCTTCAGCTAAAAAACAAACTCCAATAAAATCAGGTCGTGTTTCTAAGAAGAAGAAGTAATTAAGTCATAAGGGTGTAGCAAAGTTCTTTCAAATGATTTAAATTTTATAGTTTCTGAAAGTTAAAAAGTTTTGCGTACACTGTTAATTAAAAATATTTATCAATAAAAATTTTTGGTCTTGAATATAAAAATTTATTTATTGTAAATTATTAAATCGTAAAAAAGTAATTGTAAAAAAGTATCTTAAATGTATATGAAATATTGTCTTGAAGTTTCTTAATAATTTACCCAATTGCTAATGTAAGGATGTGTCACGTTCGAACTGACAGCTGTTGCTGAAGGCACTTGAACTTGATTTTGATAATGAGCATATGGTGTCGCGTCAATAGATTGTTGCGAATTAATTATTGGACCATTAATTGGAATGTGTGTTGAACTTTCATTGACATGTTGATGTTTTTGATAATTTTCTGCTAACGAATGATGTGCAAAATTAGGAGTAGAAGAAGAGGCAGATATTGGTGTAAGCTCAGTTAATGAACTATTTTCTGGCTTGGGATAACAAAATTTTTTATATTTTTCGTTATCCAAATATTGTTCCATTTCATCAACATCAACATCATCTATAGCATTTGGATATGCATGATAACCGCCGCCATAGTTAATTGAACTTCCCCCAATACCACTACCACCACTGCCGCTCGATGAAGGCCCATTAGATATCTGTGTAGGTGTGCCAATTGCATAGTGATAATGATGATGATGGTGAAGTTGAGTTGAGTAAACTCGATATGATTCTTGATTATATTTCGAGATTAAATTAAAGTCTTTATTATTCGATTCTGAGATGTTTGCCATGTTACGATATACATACTCATTCGTTATGTGATCTTCTTTTGCTACAGTATGCGCTGTAATCAATGAAGGCGAGAGTTCTCTCAAAGTGCTAGTCGATGAAGTTGGTGTAATTGAGCGAGTGGCCAAAGCAGAAGAGGATGAGGGTGTGGAACAAATTAAATTATTTATAGGGGAAGTTTGCTGTTGCTGTTGTTGCTGTTGTTCGTCTATTGATGAATGAGGTGAATCAACAAATTTACTTTGTAGTAATTGTTCGTGTTTTCGTGCAACTGCTGTTGTTCCATAATAATTGTTGTAATTTTGATATGATGGAATTGTTTCTTGAGAAGAGGTTGGAATCGAGAAATAACTCGTCGGAAAAGTAGTGTAATTTGAAATGTCTGTTTCTCTGTTCTCATAGCTTGATGAATAGCTCATGCAACTTGTTGCATAGTTGGAAACTTTATCTGAATCATTGTCAATTTCCTCTGTTTCTACATGATGTTTTTTGGCACGCCGACCAGACTTTTTTGTAGTATGCGACATGGAAATTTGCGGCTGTGATTGCTGTTTTTCCTCGTCATCTTCTGTATTTGCATCACTCATCCCACACATTGTTTTCATTTTTTTACGACGTGGTTGATATTTGTAATCGGGATGGTCCATTTTGTGATTTAGCCTCAAGTTTTCAGCAAATTCGATAAAAGGTCGCTTGTCACTTTCATCCAAATCTCTGTAAAGAAAAATTATTGCATAAAAGAAATCAACCGTATGTTATATGTTTTTCTTCATCAACATTTCTTATCAATTGAGGCGCACATATGTGTGAGCACACATGGGAATTATTATAATGCTTAGCAGAAAAATGGAACGTCCACGTGTGGCATATATCTAATCGACTTACGTAGACATTATTTGAATAATGATATCTTAAAATACATTTGCAGTCTATATAGATAGAGAAAATTTCATCACATGAACACACCTTCTACTATTGAGTTAAATTAGCATGTATTTCGAAGGAAATATGATGTATTTATATATAATCGATTATTATACTTACTTCCACAATTTTCCCAACGATTTGCTGAGTTCTGAGTTTTGTAAATTTGGATACTGCTTAGACATCACACGTCTTGCTGCTTGTGCCCAAACCATGAATGCATTCATAGGGCGTTTTATATGATCCTTTTTCTTTTCTGTGGGCATTCTATAAAAAAAAGCAATGTAATTTTTTTTCATGAAAATATTCTTTATAAATGTTTAATGTGCGAGAAGTTAATGCTACATGGGTCAAATATCGATATAAGAACACAGACTTTAGAAAATATGAAAAATATGGCTAACTTAGTATACTTATCAAAAGATTAAATCTCGCATAAACGTTGAAGAAATATAATTAATTCCGTAATGTTTCATTTGCGCGCGAGAAAGAGAGAAAATGATTTTTGCAAAGCCTTTTTTATGCAAAAGTCTAAGCCACTACAGCAAGTCCTTTATAAAAGAAGAAAAAAGGTCCATTGTGTGTTTGTGTTTGTAGAGCTACTAGTGTTTACATTTATGCCACCTATTGTCATCATGATTGTTGTTGTGCAAACATTCTACATAGTAAAAATCTGTTTATTCTCTTAAAAATTTTAAATGGGCAACGCGCGTATTCTCATATGGTACAAATGAAGAGAGACAGAGAATAAAATTAATAACATGTGCTGTCTCATTAAGAATCATAATGCAATTTTTCTGTTTTCTCATTTTCTCTACTGCATATTTAAAAGTTTTAGAGTTAATAATGTAATAAGTTGAAAATTGATGCCACATGTCAGATACGGAACTTTTTTGTGCGATGTTTGTTTTCTCTCGCATCAGACCGACGGTTTAATTTCATATACGCTCATTTTGAATTTAATTATTAAATATTCATAACATTCCACAACACATATAGAGCAAATGAAACTCATAATAATCATGACACTTTCATGTGCCATATGATGGCAATTTTTATTATTTTAGGAAAGAGACATAATTGAAAATGTTTTGATTCCATGAATGAAAGATTTTTGATTCCAATTTTTTTGGTTCTCGTCAATTACGTGTCGGCAAATTCAAAGCCTAACAGCAGAGAGCAAAGGAAATTTGAGACATTTTATGAAACAAACATTAAATATTCATCATCATCTCTTGATAATTGCTCTAGCATGATATCATAATTCTATAATCTCCCACATTATATTCATCCTTTCATAAACCATATAAGTATGAAACTCAATCAGTCACCTCCGGATACGAAAATAATAATTTAATTTTTGTATGTTTGCATATAATCCATTAATTAATGATGCTGACTTTCAATAGAAATGTATGATATTTCAATTGTATCAAAAACATTAACGTTTCTCTAAATAAGCTCACTGTCGATGTTCATGATAGAATTAGTTGAAGAAGAAAATCAGAATCACCGCTCAACCATCATCTTACCTATTTTTGCGAGTCATCGTCTTTTTTTTATGTAACTTTGGAAAGTATGACTATTATTTGAAGAAAAATTTAATAAAAATTTATTTGATATTCTCTTTAAGATAATACAGAGGGGAAAATGGATTGTTAAAAGGAGCCTTAAGGTGAAAATTTTTACATTAAGCTGACTGCAAATGATGAAAAGGGCCATATTCTTTTACATCATGAAAAGTACTCTTCAGCTAAATTCTGAAAACGCACTAAGAAGACGATCAAAATTAAATTTTCATTCTCGAGCTCCCCTTATTTTACGCGTTATATTTCTTGCTTTTCGTTTTTCTTTATAAAGCTCCCACACCATGAAATTTTATTTTGTAGAGTCATTGAAATTTCGTAGCAAAAAAGAAACGAGGAAGAGAAATATGATCATTCAAAATATATTGATATAAATATCAAGTAAGATTTCTCCTTTATAGGAAATATGCTGACATCATTCGAATGACTTTTTCTCATCTATCTCTCTCTTTTCTTCTCCTTTTAACTTTTGTTGATGAAATCTCTTTGACAAAGAGTGTTTGAAACATGCGTTACATGAATAAATAAAATCGCCGGTCCTAGGTCGAATGAGATGATTGATTGATCAACTAATTATTTGCCTATTTAACCTAGCATAATTAAAATTTCTAAAACGTCATTGTTGATGAAAGAAAATCAAAAATAAATGCGGCTAAAGAGAGAGAAAAGGAGAGAAATGCGGTGATTAATGTAAATATTTGTGAGAATGATTTTTCAATTGACCATTTCACGCTGTAAATTTTTTATTCATGTATTATCACGCACCAGAAATTAATACTGAAGAGGGTTAATGTTATGTCAGTAAAGATTACCGAGAACAATAAAAAAATGTTGCAAAAAATACGAGCGACTCATTAAATTTTTATAGAGAAGAATGAACTAACAAGAAAAATGTATTTATAAAAGAAAAATAAAAAGGAAATGATAAAGCAAACAGAGTATTATTCTTTGTGAAATGAGATTAAGAAACATACGAAGAGGAGCAACATAAATAAATAAATAAAATAATAAATATTTTATTTCCACCCTTACTTAAACTTTTTAGCGCATTTTTGGTAACAACAATGCAGCTTATTCATTCACTTTGTTCGGCTGGCTGGCTGGCTGTTCGGCTGGGTGAGGCGCGAGATCTCGAAAACTACAATAGCTAGAGACTCGCGGTTTTTTGTGTTTGATTTGTGCTATCGAGTTATTGGCGGCATTTATAGTTAGAAAGCTGTCATTTATTGCATTATTTGGGAAATTGCGAATTAAAATTTCCATATTAAAAATTGTAAACAAAAATTTTTGCGACT
>JACWBX010003756.1:10063-21353 GCA_014622435.1 Polypedilum pembai
CTATATATTTTCTCTATAATTTTAATCTTAGACAATTCAAAAATTGTGTATTTTTAATCTTAAAAAATAATAATTTTTATACGATTTTTTGAGGTTTTTTATGATCTCGTATGATCTTTTATGATCTACTGTGATCTTTTACAATCTTTATGATCTTTTGTAATCTTAAATAATCTTTTGTGATCTTTTATGTTCTTTTGTGATCTTTAATGATCTTTTCGCGATCTTTCATGATCTTTTTTCGAGTGTCTTCGCCTGGGGAAATTTAAGATACTTTTGAAGTAGAAAGAACTTTAAATTGAAAATATGTTCTTTTACAATGAAGAAAAAGTTTCCAAATTTAAGACAATATGGTAATAAAATTCAACGATAATTGAAGCAATTTTATGGGATAAAAATTTAATATGAGCTTCGATTTTCATTAAAATGTTTACCTTAAAAATATCTCTATCGTAAACAGCATCTTCCATACCCAATTCTAAATCACTATTTGTAAGATCCTCTAAAGTCTTGATAGTTTCATGTTTAGCGTCAAATATTGAGCTTACAATGCTTCCTGAATAAAATTGATAAATAAGAAATCCAAAAATCATCATTATTGAGACAGTAATTTTCAATGCTGTTGAACTTTTATGATTTGTAATTAAAACTCCTGGAAAAATTAAACTTTTATTTAAGTCAAAAAATTACAAAAAAATTTTTCTCACACCTTGTTGTGCAAGAGCACTGATAAAAATCAATAAACCGTTAAAGAGCTGATTGAAAATTCTTACTTCTGCTGCATAAAAGTTTCTCGATTGTTGATTTTGTGACAGACGAAGGCTTATGACTCTCTTTCTTGCCTTCTGCCTTTTCTTTTTCGTATCATTACATTGGGATTTGTAGCAGCATTTTGCCACGTTCTTGTCTCGCTTCATGACATTCCGATGTTTCTTTATGTTTTGCTGTTGTGATTTATGACTTTGATTGATTATTTGATTCTTATGCGTGATGTTGTGATGTTTGACTTTCATTTGTTTTACTGAACAATTATAATCGATAAAAATGACAGTAATTTTGATTTATTGACCAAGAGCAAAAAAGAAAGAGTAGAAAGACAAGTTAAAGCATAGAAAATTTCACAATTCAATCCTTTACCGCATTCATATGATACTTCAACTAAATTGAGCGTAAATGCAAAAACAAGACCGAAAATTCCTAAAATTATCCAAACATTAGCATCCAAAGGTTTCAGAAAAGGATTTTGTATAGTGGCCGAATAGCCAGGCTGTTGAAATATGAAGCATGTTCGATGATTCCATGATTCAGCCGTAAGTGATATAACTATAATAAAAATAAAATTTTTTGTAAAAAAAAATCAATAAAATTATTTTTAAATGACTCTTTAAGTAGTTTAAAAAACTGCTGTAAAAACTTGAGTTTAGCATATAAGTTTGCTTTTATTAAAATTGAATTTTAAATTGCTAAATTCAAGATGAGATTCTTAAAAATTACAGCCTCAATGTTATGCAACACAGGTTGCATATTTATAACTTTACTCCTACACTCATTCACGGAAAAAGAAATGAAGAAAAGGGGAAAATAAAGCATGTCAGAAAAGAAGTGAAAAATTCCATTTCTCAGGATAAAAGAACTGAATAAGAAAGATGGGAAATTATCTTACACTGAAGTCGTTCCAGTCGAAAAAATAATGCTGTACCACCGACATCCGCTTCTTTTCGTATTAATGCTCCAATCATTCCGTCAAATGTACCATCGTCTTGTAAATAGCCCCATGACTTAGTATGCCCTAGAGTGTAGCTGTAGAAATGATTCATGCAATGTAATTTTTCATACATGTGCTGAATATTTAATTGTGTGAAAAATTAGAGTAAGCTCACGTGAGATTAAACATTTCTCTAATTATCTCGAGTAATGAGAAAGTGAAGCGAGTAATGGGATCTTTCCATGGCTCATAGCTTTCATACAAGAGCTGCTCAAATGGTTCTCGCAGTTGCTCTTGAATGACACACATTACTTTTAATCTAATTCCTTGCATATTCATTCGTCGTTTGATGACACCAGCTGATATTTGCTTATGAAAATCTCCATGAAATTGCAATCCATTTACATCTGTGTAATTTCCCAATTCTGTCACGATCAGACGACCACCATGATGATACGATGGATTCCTAAATACACATTGTAAAAACAAAACGTTTGTGTACAAATTAAGGCAGCAGTAACAAAAGCAAAAATTTTACCAGACATCGTACAGCAATAATAATAATGGCTGCTGTTGCTGAATACTGAAGAGTGTAATTTCAGAGCTTACGGAGATGTTAAGTACACTCAACAGCTCAATGATACTTTCATATTGTTGTGTGAATACTTCCACTAGTATCCAATGATAATGACCATTAAACATTTCCAACAATGATGCCTGCATATGTGTATGAACATACGGTTGGAGAAAGAGAAAACTTTGTTGCAAATCATTGAGGAAAATTTAATGAATTTCAAGCAATTTCCTTTATCTTCTATTCTCTCACAATTGACATTTACCACATCCGAAAAATACCAAAAACTGTTGTCTAACACTCACCATATTCAGTAAATTTCCTCCGGATATACAGGCTGTATCAACAATCATCAATGTGCGACGTTGAGGATGTTCGTTTTTGATTGACGATAGTCTCATTTCAATATTGCTTCTCTCATCAATTAAATTGATATTGCAATAGAAGCCCTTTGGCATTAGAAATTTTGCAATATTCAAAAATTGATTCATTGAACTCTCACATGAGAACAATTCCATGATTTTCATCAATTTATGAATTTCCGTATACACTCGAACACTCTCTGCCAAATTATTATAAATTTTATCATTTTTGAGTGTTGCTGCTGTTAGAAACATTGCACAAATACATGTCACCAGCAGATTCATGTCGCAATTGAAACTTCAATTTTCGTTCAACCATTGTGCTCTATTTATACTGCAGGAACAATGACAAAGAAATGAAAAATTCACAATTCATTCCATTCAAGTCAAAACTATCAAAGTATGGCGGGCAATAATTCATAATAAATCCATCATGATGTCAATTCATTTTGATATCATAACTGATATTTAAGTATTCAAATTCTCATAAATTTCGAGGAGGTAAAAATTCAAGGCAAAAACACTCCAATTTTAGTTGAATAAATCACAATTTCATTGAAAGCAGCTAGCAATTTCCGGAATTCACTAAATGAAAATTGTTAAATTGCAGAAATGTATGAACTTATTAACTTTAATTGATTTACTAATAAATTATCTAATTGATTTAAAATAAATTTAAAATTGTTTAAAATTTTGAAAAAAGAAATTTTTTCAAGAATTTTTAAGTCTTTTGTGTACATTTTGCAAATTTTGTTAAAATATTTTAGTCAATATTCATCTATTTGAAGAAAATTTAAATTTGTAAAAAAATTTGAGCGTCTTTGCCTTTAAAATTTTATTTCTCTCTCTGTTCTTGCTGTCTCAATCAATTTTTATAGATATGAACTTTTTTTAATAGCTGCCATGTCACATAAAGAGAGCAATTGCCTTTATGAAATTATTCGTTATTGTGTGTGGCGATAATTTCATTAATATTAACTGAATTGCTGCATTGAACGGATGCTCAATTAAAGATTTTTCCTTTAAGCCATACTAAGGGATAGAAGTGAGAGTTGAAAAAAATCAATAATCAATTCAAAAGATAGGAAATGAGAAAATTTCTTCATCTTCTTCCTTTCATTCAGTTAAATTAGAAAAGGAAAAGTTTTCAATTTCAAATGGCTTTTGAGTATCTGTAGCTGATATGGTTTGTTAGTTAGTTTTTTGCTCCCTCATAAAAACCCTTAAAAAAAGAGAGAGAGAGAGCAAATTTTAATTCATTCATAGAGCGAGCACAAAAAACTTTGTATCAATTTTGTGTGTTCTGATTAAAAACTATGAAAGTTAAATAAAAACTTGTGTGCTCGCCTGCAACTCTTTCTGTGTGTTTCAAAATTGTTTGCAATATGAAAATTTCAATGATGATTATTTTGCATTAAAAAAAGTTTTTATTCGCATGATTTAAGCTTGAATTTCATTAGCTTTGCAAATTTAAATTGAAGGGAAATGAATTCTGAATTGCAGAAAATTAAAAAATTGATGGAAAATTTTCCGATGATTTAACGAAAATCAATTCCATTTTGACACATTGATTACTTTTTTGTTATCATTTTTGTCATAATTTGTGAAGAATCTCATAAAAAGTATAATGGAGGACTGCAGCAGCAACATCAAAATGCACATCATCATCATCATCTTCACTTGTTCATCATGTAGATTAAAAAAGGATTTTCTCATATTGTGATATAAAAATGAAGAGAGAAAATTACAGTGAAGATTAAAGCATTAATAATAATAGTAAAAAGAAATTGTATCGACATTAATTTTCGCTCTTTTCTCCCTCTTTCTTCTCTAGTAGCATAATAGCTTTGACAACGATGATGATGGTGTTAATCAAGCTAAATCTTTTGATAAATGTACTGGAAAGCTGATAATAGCTCTAATTTCTATTGTAAAATTAAATTTAATGGAAAATATATTAAAATAGCTTGAACAGTAAGAATTTTTTGCTACTGCTACTACTGCTGCTGTTATTTCCGCTTCTTTATCACCGTCATAACGTAACATAATGTTAATAAAAATGAAACATTGATATGCATATCAAAAAAAGTCACAAATAACATGCTGACTTAAAATTGTATTCGATATAATAAAGTGTTGTGTAGTAAATTTTCGCGAGAAAAAGGAAGGCTCAGCACATTCCAGCTCCATTATCCATTCAAGTGGCGATAAATCATAATGTCTCGTTTATGAATAATACATTTTCCATCATTACGATGTCGGACGAGAAATACATTTATGGTAAAGAAGGACATTTATGAACACATTCGCTTCTGTTCATCTCAATTACACTGTCTGCCTTTATACTGTCAGCTTTATATTGTTAGACGTTCTTGACACATAAACGATATGAATGAATAAAAGCGAGCTCTTTCTCTTTGAATTCGTACAACAAGGAATGTAAATGTGACGATTTCTCCAAGTACAATGTCATTAAAATTGTGAATATCATTTTGGGAAATTACGACACAACAAAGAAAATTGCACATTGCTACTACGAACGATGAGTGAAAAAAAGAATATGCGTGAAATTTCGCTTAAATTTTCTGAGGTACTTGGCTGATGTTGCATTATAAAACTAGTAATAACCCTTCTCCAATTGCTACTGTTTTGTACAATATTTTCGTAAAAGACAATTGTTATGGAATAATCAACAGAACATACAGAATGAGATGAAGGCAGAATTTAATGAGGTGTAAAATCATGAGAAAAGAAAAAGCTGTTACTATAATGAACTCATTAGGGATTAAAAGTGTCCAAGCACATAAAACTAACAAGTTATAGGCATGAAAAGAAACTCAAAACAGTGAATAGTTGAAAAGGTATCAAATTCTAACAATTATTATCTTCCTATATTGAACTCTCGTGTCCAAAGTCCCACATGAATAGAAAGCACTCATGATGTTAATGAGGGAATCAAAACTAATGAGATTTCTCTCAAGAATAAATTATTATCGCTTAGAAGTCATTTAACAAATGCTTTTTCTTTTTTTTTTATTTTCCCTTGTGTTCATTGAGTCTTCTTTTTCAAATAATGCCAAATGCACTAAGCACTCAATTCCAATTACACTCGTTCGGCAAAATTCCATAGAGGCAAATAAAAATAGTAGAAATTTCTTTGCTATCTAATAAACAAACTCATTAAGGAGAAATTTCATATAACGTCTGCTGCTTTTCTCTCATATTTTTACTTTCTCTCTCACTCTCGCTGAAAATTGACTGTAAATGTGTTAGTGCTAGAATTTTCTACATGAAGGAAAAAAGTTTTCTCATATTATAAACAAATGTTCAGTCGTCGGGTTGATTTCATTTGAGTAGGACGCAAAATATCGAACAACAACTGAAAATTTCGTGTGATTTTTAAAAGTGAGAAATTTTTTTGTTGGGTTAAAGCCCAAAAAAAGAAAGAAAAGTTCAATTTTCTCATATCATTGTCATAGAAGTGAAGGAAGAAAAAAAAATAGTGTTAAATTCAATGTGATAAGCAGCTGTCTACATTAAATGTTATTATCGTAAACATAAACATCACATAAGATAAAAGATAGGGGTAAAGAAAAGAAATGAGATCGCTTCCTTTAGCTGTCCTTAAGCAGAGCTCTGTGGTCGCTTTGAATGAAAAATGAACGCCCGAGAAGTGTCTGTTGGCAATCTCATCTTGTGAAAGAAAGATTTGCTGCCATTCTGTGTGTGTGTCTGAATGTTTTTTTTTCTACTTTGTGCAAAGGGAAAAGTGTGAATAATTTAGTGCTATAAATAACAAAGTGATAAATACATCCCAAGAAACTAGTTTCTCACTCTTTTTGGTGTGTAGGCAAGAATGTTACTTCAAGAGGATAATTTTACTTTTTTATTCGACCAAGAGGAAAAAATCGATTGCTTCATGGTGATTAATAAATATATTACGCTCATTTGCTCTCGTATACACTTCTTTTTACCCATCTCAACGATAAATTGGATAATTTATGAATGAAGTAAACTTGCTCGCTCGCTCTTGCTTTCCGGCAATTTTCTTTTGCTTTTCCTCCGATAATGATAATAAGTGGCATGGTATTACGATTGTCAGTGTATAATAGAACTTTCGCTTTAAGTGGAAACAGCATAAAATGATATCTTTATGAAAGCCGTTCTGATTTGAAGTTAATTGCTAAAGAATTCTCTCCTTTTTTTACTTACTTTAATACGATTTTTGGATTTTGATATTTCGTGAAGCGGTAAAAAAGGGGTTAGAAAAATAAAAAAAAGGGAGCAGCAGCAACGGTTGTGTTCACCACAGGGAAAAAATTGAATTTATTTGAATTTAGAGTAAAAAAAATTAATTCACCCTCAAATGTCCAGTACAGGAAGAATTTTATGATCTACCTTGAACTTTAAGTCTTATGCAAATACATAGCAATCAAAATCTCATGAAATATTAAAAAGCTCTCACAGAGAGAAAAGAAAGAAAAAAATTAAGCACATAAAGAACTTTAACATTAAACATTATTCTTATTTTTTTCCAACTTTTTGTATGTCTCTTTCTTTGCATGCTTGATGAATTATTTGTAATAGAAAAGGAAGGACGAATAAAAAAAAATGAGGAAAATTTCTCTCTTGAAGCTGAAATATTTTCTCAATGAATAACATTAGCAATGATATGGTTTTAGCAACTTGAAAGAACAACAAAAATTAGTATTATTCCTTTATCTCATCCTCATATATATGCTCAAGATTTATATCATCGCATAATAGGCTTTTCTTGCCTATCATTGTGGAAATATGAATATGGAAATTGTTCATTCAATGTATTTAAGTGTTTAAGAAGACTCAAGAGCATGTATCATCAGGTTGAATCGATTGGCAAATTTTCAAATATTTCCCTCCTTATAGTGCATTAAAAAGTTTTTTGATCTATTTAGTTTTAACATTTTCAACAAAAATAAGTTCCAAAAGCTCTTAAACAACTTTTAATGATATGATATTAAATTTTTAAAGAACTTTAACCAAAATCTATTCAACCTGTGTCTTGTTCATGTTGTAGAAGAATTTTAAGTATAACAAGCAATAAGTTGATAAAATATCATATTAGAGGTAGAGAGTAAGTAAGTAGAAAATTTTGCGGTGCTATTAGTTGATGGATTTTTCATTTTGAGACTATGAAATTTGAAGCTTATTTTCATGTCGGTAAGCGAAAGTGCTTTGTTGGCTAGAGAGTGAGATGCTATAGCATAAGAAAAATGTTAGATATATTTGAAAAATGATGATGATGAGATGGGACGGGAGAAAAAACACCAAGAATGTCATGCTAAATATTACTCTAGAAGAGATAAAATCTTCACCTTATGTTAGATGTTTTACCGTACAAATATATATGATATTTTTTCTAGGAAAAATGCTAGTTAAGGTCATTACGTAAAACTCCTGAAAAACTCGTCTGAGAAATTCAAAAAAGTTGAATCACTAAAATAAAACAAAGTTTGTTTACATTATTTTCGATTGAAATCTAAAAATTTTTTCTTTTTAAAGAACTAGACTTATCATCTTAGTAAATATGTTAAATAATTTTAGGTACAATAAAATGAAGTATAAGAGAATTTAATTTTAAATAATTTATCTTTTGACAATTGTAGTCTTTGTTATTTAAATTTCTCAGATGAACCTAATAGAAAATAATTTGTGAAAAAAGGATGAAGAAACTACAAGGTTTTTTCCTTTGAATGAACTAAAAATTTTATTTCTATAATGTCCTTAGCTTGAAAAAAATGCTTTTAACAGAAAATGCATTAAAAACTTTTTTCTCAGTCTCGAAAAGCATGAGAAAAAAGATATATTTGATATGTGTTGTATGTGTAGTTTTTTTTCTGGAAATATGACATAGTATATTCTCGTATATGATGATGATGATGAGAGAACTTTTAATAATATGAAACTAATGAATTTTTAATAACAATATGCTATGGCTATAGCAACAGAAAGCAATTGAAAATGAATGTATGGTTTACACATATAAAGTCTTGATAAAAAGAGTCCACAAATAAGCTTGTTTATCTCAAAACTCTGGAAAATATTTAAATTTTTCATGCTTTTTTACAAGCAGCAAACAAACTTTTAGTGTACAATTGAGAACGAACTCTCCATAGCTGAACCACTTTTAATGAAATATTCATAGCATTGCTGAAGTAAAATTGCAAAATAAAAAGTTTTTCTGCTATGATAAAAAAGTATATATATATAAAGTTCTTTTTCTCTGTCGTCTTGTGCCAGTAAAAAAAGTTTTTAGCTTGTTGCGGTTAGATGCTAATTTGTTTTATGAAAAAAGATCCAAAGGTTTACTTTGAGATTTATTTCTATTCCTCGTTTCAGAATAATGAAATCATATTGTAATAAATTATGTTAAATTTAATCTTTAAGAAAACTAAAAGACTTTTTCCACTGGGATACAAAAAGAGAGCGTAAACTATTCACCATAAATTAAAGTTCATGTTGGAATGTTTTCTATATAAAAGTCATGATATGAATAAAAGCTTTTTAATTATTTAACTCATCTCTTTTGCTCTTTTTCATTTTTTATGAGCAACTATTTTTTTTCTCTTGACGCGAGTGCTTTTTTCTGTAAATATTGCATGCACTCTCGAGTGTTTCTGGTGGTGAAGTATTTAAAATAATGGTTGATGTACAAGCAGCGAAGCACGCAACATTTTATTGCATAAAAAAGGTTATTTTAATTTATAACTCGAAGGTCTTTATCCACGAAAAGCTTTTACTTCACCTTTTGCACTCTCGTTCTCCCTACTTTATTTTAAAAATGTATAGAATGACTTTCATACGTGTAGCATGATATTTTATATGTATTTGAGGTTAAAAAATACCTCGCGGTTGTAAAGAGGCGAAGGAAAAATCAATAGAGGAAAAAAGTTGATTATTATTTTTTCCACACATATTTGAGGGTGTAAAATAATGAGCGTTTATTTATTGATTGTAAACATACTGCCACAAGCATCGCACTTTGTGTTCATCCATAATATTTATTGTTTGAATTGTGGATGGTAGATGAATGAGAAAGAAGAAAAAATTTCATAAATTTTATTTGCCATTCAAATTGAGGCATTTTAATTAACTCAATTTATTGTTCGCTTGATGGGTTGGGGTTTGATTTAAAATTGAAATTTATGCAAATATGAAAAAGAGAGAGAGAGAGCAAATTTGTTCAATGTTCAATGAGTGGTAAAAAAGTTTTGGATGAGTCTATGATAAAAAAGGGGTTAGAAAAATTGCTCATTGGTGCATTTAAGTGGAATTTTATAAAATTTTGTTGATTAGCCCAATTAGATTTTTGATTTTTTTTCTTGTACTATTGAAATATTTCTAGAACAAAAAAAATAGAACATCAATCTTGTTCTAGCAATTGAATTTTTATGAAATTTTTTCTGAGAAGTAAAAAATTTTTGTTTAAAAGATTTTTTATGACTTTAAAAGTATCAAAAAGATTTTTTTAAGCTAATGATTCATGAGAATTCATTAGACACATTATAAGCTTGTTAAAATGGAAAAAATAATTGAGTTGAATATAGAATATATTAGTTAAGAAATTAAACATATTTTGAGAATTTTTCATTCCATGCAATCGCACACATAAATAATTCAATTACTGCTGAATGATAGTTTTTTCAAGGCATCCAATAAACTTTTCCATCTTATTCAGTCTTATGTGTTTACTTATTGGTCTTTTATTTTCAGTTCTAACTTTTCATACGATAAATGGCTCGTTGACATGAAAAGCTAAGCAAAAGTCAATTGTTGTTGACTTTCTTTCTTTTTTTTATTCTCGTTTGCTGCCACAACCGTATCCGTATCAAATGTCAATAATATTTTTTTATTTCTCTCTCTTTTTCTCGGTCAACGATACACATGTATTGTGTGTTTAGAAATAGGATGACAATATAAAATGAATTGGTTAAATTTTTCATTCTGCCTTGAGTGATGAAGGTTGATGTGAGAAAAAAGCTCAAGAATTAAAAATAAAATCTCATAAAATTGAACAATTTCTTTTTTCTCTTCATCATGAATGAATAAAAAATGTATCTCAATTTGAGTTGGTACACGTTGAGCTGACATATTATTTTTATGACGATCTGCTACTGCTGTTGTTATTGTTGGAGAAAATATTTTTGGAAATTGATAATGGATCTCAAATAAAACGACCCAAGTGACTTTAAGAATTTCTCACTTTTGCTTTCAGAAGGCACTCGCGTGTATATAGGATTGCCACTTAATTTCTTTTCAATGACACAAAACCTTTTTCCTTTTTCATCTGGATTGGAATTTTAGGGAGTTGCCCTTACGATGGAACGAAATTTTTCGGCTAGGAAATTTTTCTTCCAAGAATTTTTTCGGCTAAGAATTTTCGGATTGATTTTATTGCACTTTTTCCAACCGAAAAAATTCTGCTATAATTTTTTCGCAGAAATATTTCCTGGCGTAAAATTTTCAGATGAATATTTTAACCGAATTTTTTAGGTTGAAAAATAATTATAAGATCCAGCCAAATTTTTTCGGCTGGGAATTTTTTCCTAGCCGAAATTTTTCTTAGCCGAATTTTTTCCGCTACCGCACAAATTTTCTATGTTTTTCTAT
>JACWBX010003757.1:0-12861 GCA_014622435.1 Polypedilum pembai
TTTTTATGATTGTGAAATACTTGTCTCTGTGTGCACTCCTGTCATTAAATTAAAGAGTCTTTTTTATATCAAAATAGAAACGATGAGCTGCTCAATTAGTTCAATGCAAAAATAAAATAAAAAAAACTTCTCTCTTGGGAATTTCACAGATAAGTTTTATTATCAGACTTGAAAACCAGTATTTTTTCTCTTTCTCGCCTCGCAATGAATGAGTTTTGTTTGTTAATATTTTTTTTTTTATTTTTGCTATTGCCCAAGCTCAATGCGAATGCTGTCTATGAGAGTTTTTGAGCGTAAAATTGCAATCATTTTATCTTATTTGTATCTATCAATGACTTCATGTCACTTAATCAACAAATGCTAAACTAATAAACTGGAAATGTTGCAAGTAAGCAAAAGATAGAAATTTTCTTCTATCCTGTATTTATGTGACAAACAAAATAACAAATAGATAATGTTAACTTTTATAAATAATACGCAAGTATTTTTGTCAGAAATAAATAAAATGTTTAATTCGATTTATTCACAATGAATGTATAAATTTAACTAAACAATATAAAAAAACGGAACTTAGTACAGAGAAATTCAAATATAAAATGACAGTTATTGTTGAATTCTAACAAATAAACAAACTGATGGACAAACTATAGAAATTGCTCGCATTTTAAATGTCAGCTAAAAATACCTCAATAAAGTTGAGGTTAATTAATAACACTTCAATAATAACTTTCACACACTGATAAAAAGTTGTTATTGCAACGACAAATACAAAATAATAAAATCTTTGCTTATTTTTTTATCAATGTAATCAGAATAACTTGTAGCTCGCTTGTAAACCTTGAATACGACGCGATCGCGAGTTTTGAAATTAGAATTGAATAGTTGTTAGTAAATGCCAGATAGATAGAGAGAGGCAGGCAAGCAATTTCTGGTAATATCGTATGCATGAACATTTCGCAATAATGCATCACTATACACTCGTGCGAGTTGCTTTTGGATGCACAGTATGTCATATTGCATTTTTCAATTATGGTTCGCGTACACGTAAATGTGTGTGAAAAATGATAGAAAGGCAGAGTTGAGAGAGAAAAAATCTATTTAAAGTTAAAAAATATATAAAAATTGAAGGATAAATCACAATGACTCCGAATAGTATAATATGTGGAGTAAAATTTGCATTTCCAATTTCCTGGTTAATGTACATTACTTACGACAACTCAACGGCTGTGTGTCGAAGCATATCTCGAGGTCTCGAGTGATTACAGTTAAAGTCCATGGTTTAATATGTCTTGAAGGCAAAGTCCCTGACGTGTTTCAATTAACAATACAATACAATTCTAACGCAATTGCAATGAGTGATAAAAGACTTATTGCTCTACAATTTATGGCTTCAGAATTATCTTACAAATACAAAAACACATTTCTTTTTTGCTTTTTCGTATCATATCTCACCGCGAGTGCGCGATCAGTCGCATATTCTTTTTCTAAAATAAATAACGATTAAATTATACACATATGAATGAGTAAGTAAATATATTCATTGCATTTTTAGCACAAAGAGAGAAATTGAAATGTGCAGCTTTTGACATTATGAGAACACACTGTGGCGGCAGTGGCACGGGCCCGCTTATATTTCTCTCTTTTTTCCTTTACTCTGGAATATTTCTCATATTTGTGTTCATTAATTTTGTTTTTTTCACTCAATGTCCGCTCATGTGTTCACAGTATGCTTGCATATATTCAACACCGCGTGGATGTTGCAAAAAGTTAATTTTTTATAAATTATTTTAGCGTTAATAGGAAATAATGTGGAGATAACTTAATAATAAATTCATAATGCTCATGATATATTGTTCAAATGGCAAGAATGCCGTGTTTTCATGCACTTTGATTTCTTTAGACTTAATTAATGTAAATGCTGTCAAACATAATTTATATATTGACTATTTTAGGCAGTTCTCTAACCATGTTTTGATCGTGCTAATTAGTTTATGCTTAGAAGGAAGGAATTTTTCTTTTTCTCTATAAATCACGCTACTTAGTAAATATTTTTGTTCAGTTATGAAATTTTAAATTTTTAACGAATTTTTGAAATTTGAAATTATTACAATTTAACAACTTTTTAAAATTTAAATTTCTTTTTGAATTGTAAAAAACCGTTAAAAATAAGAAATGATTACAAATTAACACTTTCTTATGTGAGTTTTTTTCTGCTTGTTTTAACAGCAGATGAAGCAATTTCTCAACCTCAAGATCATGCACATAAAAGCTGCTTATCAATCACATGAAGAAGCCAACTGCAACAATTTATTTTCTCCTCTTTTATTCAACATACTTTGATGCAACTTGATGAACTTTAACATGCAAATGAGATATTTTACCTTTAGCGCAAAAGTAATTTTTCTTTCGCTCTCATCTTCTTCTCTGTGTTTTGCTGTTTTTCATTGAAGATTGTTAGTTATATATTATTCTGATTCGACTTCGAAGGTAATTGACCTGCTTCTACCGAAGTAAATTGTTGAATGTATTTTGCGACTTCGCTGATTTTTCTTCTTTATGCCACCAACACATGAGTGATTTGTGGTATTTGCGTTGATTACGTGACAATTGAATTATCAAAAGAAAAGAAATGTCGAAGAAAGCAAACTTCAAGCTTATCCTTGTGACAATTATGCATATTAGGGTCACTCAGACGACTCATATCTCTAATTTAATTATGAATTCATTGATTTAGAATATATGCAAATATTATTTCACAATCTGTTTATTTTTCCTCTTTCACATTTAATCGCCAGCTGATTTTTACAGATGATGAGTCAAAACCAGTCTTTAGGTCTTTTAATAAAGACACATTTTATGTAAATTAATTGAAAATTTATCATGGAAATTGCCAGGCGTAGACACATATTGCTTTTTTTTGTATTTTGTCATCAAGTAGTTTCAATCGAATTTTAGGAAATTCTGAAAAAGGCCGCGACATAAACTACGAATTTTTGAAATTAGTCAAACTTAAAAATGTTTGTTGACAAAAAACTTAAATAACAACATTTAATTAATTCTTGATGTTCCTTGATACAAGAGAAGTTATGATTAACTGATATAGGCTTTATTTCATACCATTTTAGCTTAAAACCTAAATTATTTTGTTTTTATTTCAAAATAATCATTTTCGAAAACGTGTTTCGAAAATTTCGAAAATTCAAATTTTTTTCGAAAACGAGTGTGAAAAAACGTTTGAATTTTTTCAACGGTTAAAATTTCGAATGAAACTATTAGGCTTTGACATTAAATTTTCCATTAAATTACTAATATCCTGATGTTTAAGCACAAAATAAGAGCAAATGGGAACAACAAAGAACAACTTGTTGATCTTTAATTGATCTTTCTCGCTCTATTTTTTGTGTATCTACGCTTGGGAAAATTCTTTCATTTTTAAATATAAAAAATTTCTTATCAGTAAGACCAATGAAAATAAAAATAGCTTTAGATTGGGCATGAAAAAAATCTTATCAGTGCTGCACTATAACTAATAAAAAAAGACTTCAAAAAGTTCCGCTACGACTTCTTAAGCAGTTTATACTTTTTTTATCATTTCAAGTATTATTAATATTTTTCGTTATAAAAAAAGAGTTTCCATATAAAGACAGGCGCAAGTCGCAAAGTCATATATAATAAGAAAAAGAGAGAGATAAAAGAATGATAAGTTTTATAAGTATTTGATATTTGCATTAGTGTAAGTATTTCTTACTTTTGGATGGACGGTTTTATGATTTGAAATAAAGCAAAAATATGTGAGTCATAGCCAGGTGCTCTGACCTCTCTCTCTTTTTTCTCTCTTACTCGCTCATACTACTGTTCCAATCGTGCCCGGAATAAAGAAATAAATTTTTTTATACTCCGTTGATTTCTTGATAGCTCTTTTTCGACTTATTGTTCTTTCGAAAAAGAAAGAAGAAGAAGAAGTTGGAAAAAATACACATTTTATTTTCATTTTGTTATCGGTCGTAACGTTGTGAACATGCTTAAAGTGCTCTCACATTTTATTTCACAAAGAAGTTTTTTTGTTATGCATGTATGAGTGAACATTTCATTGGAAGAGAACACCATTCTCATCACATTTGCGTCTTATCAAAATAACCCCATCTCTCTTATTTATATTTTTTCGTTGCTTGCTTAATGTAATTTACGCTAAATGTAAAAGCATGCATGCATATTTCTGCTCGATCTCGCGCTGTCTTTTGTATATACACATTTATTTGCGAATGTATGATTGCAAAATTGTCGATTGTTGTTTATCTTATATTCAGTTATCTCTTATTCTTTACATACAGTATGTGTGCGATAATATACAATCACCATGTACATGAGTTTGATATTATAAATCATTGACGAAGCCAATTAAAAGTCACTTTGACGGATTTGCGTAAGAATTTATAATTAAACTGTTTTCTATTTTCTACTCAAGCTTCGCTCTTCAGTCATTCGTCTTTTTTTTCGTGGTTACAATGTAGTTTGACTGACAGCGCCTGATAAGTTATTATAAGTACAAAAAAACACATACAAATTCTCATTACATGATATCACTGTGTGCGTTAGTAATACATTACTGTAGTTGTTATATTCATTAATTTTTATTTCACTGTTGTGGGAGATTTCTTTTTTTTATATTCGTTTAATCCAGTGCCATTATCATTAAATCGTTTATTTATTTACTTTGTTATGTCACTAACACAAAGACAATAGCAGACAGCACACAAACACATTCAGTTTTGGATTTTCCTCCTCTTCATTATAACTCGGGTTGATTGTGCTTCAAGTATGAGGTAAAAACTCTGGAAGTCACTTCACGATTTCGTGAAGATTTTCTTTATCGTTGTCAATGTGATTTTTGTTGTTGCTGTTGCTACATTTTGAGAAAATCTCCCTATGGACGTCTGTATGATATCGATTTTTCTCCAAGCGCGTTGTTTTTTTTCGTCTAGAGATTTAATTAGAAGTTTGTGCATTTAATTGAAACATTCACTTTGCTGCCTGTCAATGAAGCCTTCATCAAATACAAAGTGTCAAGAGAGAATAAATATATATTTAAATTGACAATTTCCACCCCTTTTTTTTATGCATTCCAGAATGAACAAAACAAGAGTTGGACAATCAAAAATAAGGCAAAGACACTTTGATTAATCGCAATAATTTGCAATTTTTATAGAATGCAGCTAAGAGCTGACTCTTGTATTCAATAACTAGGGGGAAAACGGTTCTAACAAAAGATGCAGAAAACAGAAGGAAACGAAGAAAGTGAAAAGAACAAAAAAAAAGGAGGAAAAGAAGTAAAAAGCAAATAATAAAAAACTATTTTATAAAATTTTGAATTCCTGTTTTATTTTATAAGAGAAACGTCTAATTTCATTAACAGTTTTAATTATAAACAAAGCTGAAGCGTTTCTACTACAATATAAGCTTAGAATGTAAAATAAAAAATTTTTCCATCGAAAATTTTGTTTAAAAATCACGAAAAGTGACGAAAAATAGCGAAAGCAAAACGAACAATAGAAAAGAAACCAAGAAAATTTGCTCGGTTTTGTTTACTTTTTGTATGGAAGAATATACGTTATTTTAAAAATGGCTCTTTCAAAAGTGAAAAAGGAAACCGGTAGAAACTTCTGATTTTTGCTAGAAGAATTCTACAAAATTGTAGAATTGTTTTCACTTGTAGATTTTTAAAATTATTTTTGTCTAAAAAAATCTAATTTTACAATTGAAAATTTGTAAAAATTTTTACAAAATTTTTCAAATGTTTTGTTTACATTTTACAAAATGAAAATTTTACATAAAATCATCAAAAATTCGTAATATCTATCAAAAAACTGCAAGAATTAGCAATGAAAAGAAATAATAAGTGTGAAGTTAGCAGATACAAATAAAATACAATGAAAATTTTCTTTAATTTTCAAGTTTTTGAAGAAAATTAATTTTTCTTAGAAACCGGAATAAAATCATCAAATAATCATAGAATTGGCGCTAAATTGCAAATAATCTAAAGAATTGACAATCAATTGCAGTGTCTTTGCCTTGATAAAAGATTACATTTAACCATAATTTATTTATTTTTAAGTTCTTTTTGTTTTTGTTTTTGTTATTTCATTTTTAAAGAAAAAGATTTCTTAAAAAGAGCGAATGTCTATATAAGGCACAACACGCAAAGCAAAAATTAAGACGAAAAGGAGAGAGAAAAAGAGTTTTTTTATTTTCTGATTTGATAAGTGTTATTAGTACTCGCTATGAGACTTTTTGTTGTGTCTCTCTGAAGAGAATTGAGAAGAAAAATTATTTTTGTTTGTGGCTTTATAAATAATAAATTTTGGGCGTAGATAGGTAGATTGTGTGAATGATGAGATGCCCGAGTGCTTTATGAGTGTAATCAAATTGATGACGATGAGTCACAGGAAATTATTTGTGTGCGCTGCGGCATTTGTATAAGATAGGTTCAAGGCTTCCTCTTTGTATAAAAAAAATAAATTTAAAAACCACCAGTGAGCGGGCGAATAATAATTTTAATGCATTTACATTAATTTAAAGTGTAGTAAAAAAAAATTGACCATGGAAAGTATACAAAATTAAATGAGAGAGGCTATGGCGCTCTAGTCATTGTTGCTAGATAAATTGTTCGTCTAAAACTGACCTTATTTCTTTTTTTTTCATCATCTCAACTAATATCACACCTGAACTGAATAACCAACAGTAACATTCACTGCCAAATACATTAATGCTAATGCTCAGAGGCTGTCCAAATTATCTAATTCATTTAACTCTATAATTTAGAATTCTCTTGCTCGCTAAGTACTTTATAATATATTGAACATGCAATAAGTCACCCACAAAATAGAATAGTAAATGTCATTAGAGTGATATATACCTGCACACGAGGATATTAGTTGCTGTCACTTTATAACACTGCTACACTATAGCTATCAAATAAAAATTATTAACTTTTTTTAAAAGGCGGCAGCAAAAAGCTTCACTCTAACTCGTCGCAGAATTAAACTGTAAATGGTGCACTGTTTGAGAGCTACTAGCTTGATTTACTAGAGAAGGATGTCTAACTTTAACTAGAGTGGGGAAGCGACTATTTGTGTGTACAAAAAGAAAGCTAGAAAATGTTCGATAAACTCTTCTCAGTTTGTTTTTTTTTTTTGATTCTACTTCACTATTTTTTAATAATAAAAAACTAAATTGCACACTAAAAGAGTAGAAAAATGTAATAATTATTTCTCTCGTGGGTGGACGTTAAGCATTTGTAGAAGGTATTAGCACAAGTTCATTGCAAATTTCAATTCTAGTAAATGTTAATTAAAAATGCTTCTTTCTGCCTCTATGTTTACAAATATTTTTTTCCTGGTAGTTTCAATCGACCGTTAGGGAATTAAGAAAAAGTCCGCGACATGCAATTAAATTATTCAAATTAAAAACAGTTTATTGATAAAAAAAAACTTAAATAATATTATTTAGTTAGTTATTATTGTTCCTCTTTATAAAAGAAGTTATCATAAGTCTGATTCAAGCTCGATTTCACATAATTTTAGCTTAAAACTTTAAATATTTTGTTTTTATTTCGAAAAATTTCTTTGAAAATTCAAAATCTGTTCGAAAATAGGTGTGAAAACACGTTTGAAATTTTATTTTCTACGGTTAAAATTTCGAATGAAACTACCAGGATTTTTTTTTTCCTATAGCATGATTTCACACTTTGGCCGATATAAAATTATTTCTTTATCTTTCTAGATTGCATTACTCTTTTATTTTTTGTGTTAAAGGTGTGCAGGCACAAGTTAATTTTAATTAAAATTATAATTAAATCTGTGAATAAATTAACATTATAGCGCGATAGGGAGAGAAATCAGTGTTGAATGATATGAGAAAAAATGCGCATAAAAAAATTCCAGCTTGTTATTTGTTTGTGAATTGATCTTGAAGAAGTATTTTTAGCAAATCATTAAAATCCTACATTGTTTCCTAATTCTTATTATTTTGCAGCTTAGGAATTCAAAACTATTTTCATGAAAATAGAGCAATTCAATCATCACATTTTGTTGATGGATTTGCACGCGCTAAAATGCAATAAAATGAGAATTTTTTATTCTTTTTGAATTTTTCAACTAAAGTTCAATGGCGAATTATGTAGAATTCATTAAATCAATTGCTCTTACTTAGTATTTTTTTCATTTCTAGGGAATTGAGTTGTCCGTGAACGAGAACGGGACTGAGACAAAACCAAATTTTTTTAAAAAGAAGTTATTAAAACATGGAATTTTTACACTATTAGCATAATTCGTTAAATTATTGTTAATAATTTTATCGCTTTTATGAGTTTTAGAACAAAATTAAATTCTACAAAAATTTTTATGAATTTCACTAAAAATGGCTGATTTTAAATTTTTATCGTGTTTTTGTTCGTTATTTAAGAAATAAATGAAAAATTTTTAAAAATTGTCAAAATTTTTTATTTGTATGAAGTCATTACCGAAAGATTGTCAGAAATGGGAATAGAAATATTCCCGGTTGGAAAAGCACTAGTCTTACTCGGCCATACTAGGTATGGCTTCTCTTTCTTCAATACAGAGTCAGATTAGGCAGGTATGAAAATTTTTCCTTATAAAAATGATTTAATTAATTACGAAATCAATTTATTGGCTCTAATGAAAATTACTCTATACACATATTTATTCAACATTAATGAGTGATTTGCACTGGAATTAATAGTCAATAAATCTCCTAGGTAATTTATTATAACCATTTTGATTGGTGCATTTTTTTCTTCTATTATGTATCATACTTGAACCAAAGCTTATGAAATTGCACTCCCTAAGCATCGGATTTGACACATTGCTGTTTGTGTGTGGCTACCTAGCTACTGTTTCTTGATGTCCTCAGCAACATTTTCGCGTGCTCCAAATAATTTCACAACCCGTCACATAATAATTGTAAGTAAATGAGTGGAAAAAAATAGATCGAGAAAAACGCTAATGGCTTAAATTCGCTTAAAAATGTCATCGACAAATATTGCAAAATTATGCAAAAAAAAGTAAGTATAATAATAATTCCATAATTAAATTTAACGTATGTTGTTTGTGTATAATAGAAATCTATTCGATATTTTTTTTATATCTCTCTTTTTCGTCGATTGACATTAAGAAACATTGCGAGCGAGTTGAGAAAAAAAAAGTCGTCGAGTATGTTTAATAGGAATATAATCATGTGAATGAAATTTCGATGTGTATTAATAGGTTTTACATAGAGGTAAATCTCGATTTATCGATTTAGAGTCGAAAAATTGTCTTTCTCATTAATCCAGCTTATGTTGGATAGATTTTGACGAGTGAGTGCTTGCAAAAGACAAGTTTTATTTTGTGAGAATAAAATTTGAATTATTGCTTGCAAAATGTTCAAATTTTTTGTATCTTTTCATGCTTGGTACGATTATGACCGTTAAATTTTTGAATTTCAAATGTAATTTCGAAAAAGTTATTGAATTTTCGAAAAATTTTCATTTTCGAAACTTTTGAAGATTTTTATCATAAAATATGGAAAAAGGCATGATTAAGGTGCTGATAAGGTATGATAAAATAATTAATTCAATTTATTAAAAACATCTTTTGAATCGAGAAACATTCATAATTAGCTAAATAATAAACTTTAAATTTTTCGTCAACAAACTTTTCAAAATTCGAAAAATCTTAGTTGTACTTCTCAAGCCTTTTTTTCGAAATTTTTTAACGTTCGATCCAGGAGAAACATGCTGTCTTTAAAAAGCTTTTTTTTTTGCTTTGTTTGTACACACATTTATAAATGTTAGTCGAGGAGATGCCAGTGCCATGATAATTTTGTCAAAAGCTGTGATATTAGTTAAAAACGCGAAACAGTAAGTGTATGTTTCTCTACACGATTGGCATAAATCTAATTAAACGAGTGAATAATGTCAGAGCGAACAAATGATGTGATTATCGTGAACCAGAGAGTATGTAAATCCTTCAATATTTTTCTGTTTTTGTTTTGCTTATTGGTGAGGAGGAAGGAAAAATATGTGTATATATGTGCTTTAATCAGTTGATTGATCGCCAAATATAGTAACACAGGCCACGATTATGGCAAGTCATGAGAACTCGCTTTGTGCTGCAACTCAATATTGAGAGATCTATTAAAATACATATCATTACTCATTTTTTTTTCATAATATTCACTTAATTTCCATAAATATGGATTTCAATTATATTTCTTTATTTTCATATATTCACACACAATCATGATTGAATAAAATGAGACCTCTCTTTATCTTTTTTATAGTCCTCGTTGTAAGTCGTAAAAAATATTACAGTAATCACAGTTTTGCTATTCTTACACACCATTTTTCCTCCTCAAGGCCACAGAAATCGATACATTATCATCGTCACTGTTGCTGTTGCTGCTACAACATTTCAATTCACTAATAAATTACAATTAATCAATAGTTTCGCTCTCACCCAATGTTTTTAGCTAAACTAACATTATAAGTTAATTTAAATTGAAATGTTGCAGTTTTGTTGTATTGGAATGTAAAATGTTGAGACATTTTTTTGTCATTTTTCATGCTGAGATTTTCATTTATTTAGATTAATTATAAATTACAATTCAGGAGTGGAAACTTCAAGTGATTCCAATTAAATAAATAAAAAAATTCAAATGTTAATTAATATTTTTAATCAACATCTCAGTCAGTGCAATAAATCATGCGAACCATGATATGAGTGCAAGATGAAGAATGAAAAATCGAAGAAGCAGAAAGAAATTCATATTTATCTCAGCACATGAATAATAATGTCGCAAAGTTACAGCACAAATCTATTTTAAGCGATCGAAAAAAGAGAGAAAATGTTTTCCCATGTGTCGCAAGCTAATCCTCTTTCTGATACCGAGACAAGATGCGATGTAAAATGCACAAAATTATAATAATAAATTTCTTTAATGGATGATGTTTTGCAAAAGTCTAAGTCACTTGCTATCAAACAAAAAGAAACACAGAGAATATTTTACAATTTGTGCCTATAAATTCAAATTTATAAACGCTTAAATGAAAATTTTTAAAAGTGTTATAAACTTTTTTATAAGAGTTATAACAATTTCATAACAATTATAACAGTTTTATAACAGTTTATGACAGTTTTATAACAGTTTATGACGCTTATAAAAAATTTATAACTTTATAAATTTTAGCACTTATAAATTTGCTTTTATAGGAACAAATCATAAAAATTTTATGCAAGTTCTAAAATATTTTTTTTTTTCGTGAAAGAGTAAAAGTTTTTTATGACAAATAATCTTCAAATGCAAAATGAGAAAGTTTTTATTTTCTTAGCAAGCAAGCAAGCAGACTAGCAGATGGTTATAAGTGGAATAAGAGTAAATTTCATCCTTTATGTCTTAATATCAAACGATACTTGTTCCTAAAATAACAAGAATCAAGTTAATAAATTTAAGACAAAAGCTCGCGTAGCAACAACAAATCGAGTAGTGTGGGAGATGAGAAGAAGAGGATTGTTTTGCATTCAACCATACATGGTTTTCAATATCAATATATTATTCAATTTACATGCACTAAATCAAGCAACAAAAATGCATCTATATGGGAAAATAACAATATTACAAATTGATAGAAAATAAACATGGTTTTTTATGTTAAATTTAATAAGTGATAAGTATAGAGAGTCTATTAGTGAGAGAGAAAAAGCTAAGCTTATTGTTCTTTTACTTAAAAGCACGATAGTTAGTTGTCAACTTCGGGATGTTGATATATTTTGTGCAATCGGAATTGCACTTCTAATGGAGCGTGAGAAATTAATTCAATTCCTTAGTGAGTGAGTGTCTCACAGCGGCAGCAGCAATAACAACAATGTGATGTGAGAAAACTGGGTCATAGTAAATGGCTGCGCTTTTCTTTCCACCGTTTGTTTGGTTTTGTTGTTGTTGTTGCAATTGAAGGAATAAAACGAAAGTCAATTCCTTGCAACAGACGACATAAAAGTATATGTACAGTTAGTTTGGCTCCGAGATGCTCAATTAAAAGCATAGCATCATTACGACACTCTTTTTCTCTCTCTCTCTATGCGATACAATAATGTTGTAGCAAATACATATATTTAGGATGTGCAGCGCGCGGCTTAATACGATGTATGATTTTGTAACAAGCAATGCAAAAAATAAAAAAATAAATAAACTATTGCCATGGTTATTAAAATTTTCCTCTCTTCTCGAGAGTGCTCAACATGAAGCCTCATTTGGCTTTAAACCATTGAAATAGATTCGAGTTGTTACCGTACTCGCACACAAAAGTATAAAGTTAGTCGTCAGATTGCCTAGATCCCTCATTATGTGTTTTAGATGCAAAAAAAAAAATGAAATGAAATGAAATGAAATCGCTCAATAGACTCTAAGCACCATGTTTAATGTATCGTTGAGAGAGTGAGAGAGAAAGAAAGATATGTAAGATATGATGGTGAAGACGCGAGTGTCGTAAGTGCTTGTAAATAAAATAGAGAACAAGCGAGTGCAATTTAATAAAGTTATAGTTCCCAAAGCGGTTAAATATTGCTTCCTTGTTGCTCTAAATAGTTTAGGGAATTGCTTTTACTTGTCATTTGATATTATTCTTGCAATTACTGCTGTTGGACGATTCTATAGATATTTTAAACTTTTAAAACTTTTCAATTAAGAATATTTATGCTTAGAATAGTCTTAGAAGTGTTATAATTTTCTATTTATGCTGTTTTTAGTAGGGTTCGGAATTATGCAGATAAGAAGAAGAAGTATGCGCATAATTTTCTTCTTCTTATT
>JACWBX010003757.1:13951-32584 GCA_014622435.1 Polypedilum pembai
AGTATGCGCATAATTTTCTTCTTCTTATTGATTTTTCCATACAAAAATGAATAGGTACCCTACTTTTAGGTAATACCCTAGTTTTTAGTCATTTTAATTACTGACTTTAGAGAAATTGTTATTGTTTATGAGAAATTTATAATTTGTTTGAAATTACTTCATATCTTAATATTTCCTTCATATTTAGTTAAAACTGATTGTTTAAAGTCAACTTAAAACTTTTAAGTAAGTATTAAAGTTAATGTTAGTATTAATATTGTACTTTTTGAATATTTTATTAAATAAAAAGATTTTAAAAGAAATCTTGCAAACAAAAGGAAAAATAACTGACAAAAGATTTGAAAATTTCGTTGTTCTTTCGTTATTTTCGTCAATATTTGTAAACAAAGTTTCGGTAAACGAAATTTCACAAAATTGAATTTAAAACAACTTTTCAAGCTCTTATACTACTAATATTACTTTACTATAACTTTATAGAATTGTTCTGGGCACATAGTTGAAGCAAAGTAGGTGAAATTATAGAGAAAATCTGAATATCTTTTACTTTCATTAAAATTTTGCTATTTTCGTTAAATGTTTGTTTTTGGTCACTTTCGTTAAAATAATTTTCTTCTTGCAAGTTGCAACTGAATTTTAAAATACTTTAAAGAATTCCCATGATATCAAAAATTATTGTCATATCATTGCAGAAAAATCCTTTACACACACGACACTGCAAAAGATGACTGACATCACGAAGCAGTGCACGTCAAACGATTTGCTTTTAATCTCATTTCATATCCACTTTTATGCAAACACACAACATGCCGCCATAGCAAAATTTTATATTAAATAAAAAAGTGATTAATTGAAATTAAAACTTTGACGACGACGATGTTTCCCTCCTCGCGGCTCATTCAAGCAGATGAAGGCATGAAATGAAAGTTTCAATAATAAGATTGATAAATCTTTTGACTCTTTTTTTTATATGCTTTTATGATTGCTCAACTTTGTGTGTTGTATTTCGCTTTTTCTTTACTGGCACTTTTAATAAGACTCTAATTTTTTCATGCGCTCTTATAAAACTTACATTTCCGAGCGTTACACAACTCTGACTCGCAATTGTCAGTTGTATGCATGCACCATTATTGTAGTAAAGAGATAGAATCATAAAATCATACATGATTTTGCTTCATATGTAAAGTTAGTATGTTTCGTGTCAAAAATGTTAAAATGCATTAAATTTCGCGTTTAGCTTTGTCACTGCTGCTGGTAAGTGACAATCTGCTTGCCGCTTGTCGATTGTTGTTGCTTGTCGCTGCAGCACATGCTCGAGAAGAGACGACAAAAAAATCAATTGGCCACACATTTTTCATGTTAGTTGCTCTCGCGCGCGTTCTCTCTCTCGAAAGATGAAAATGAACAATTGACTGCAATAATTGCAAATAACATGCCTCGAAGTGAGACAATTCCCTTCATTTTTTTTCTTTTTGTACAAATGACTATGATGAGAAGTGTGCAAATTTCACTATTTCTTAATTAACTACCAACAGCTAAGGAGAATTCTCCTTATATGCGAGCGAGAGATAGAGAGAAGAAACCTTGTAGACCTGCATGCAATTTACATGAAATTTATTAAGCATTTAAGAGTAATTTTCTGCCGTGCTTTATTGTTTAATGTTACAAAATTTATTGCAACGCTCACTTTTATGATGCCATAATCTTTTTCTCTCTTTTTGCACTCTTTCAGAAATGGAGCTATAAAAAAAATGTGAACCAGCCTATGCTCATCCTATGCCATAACTGTAACCCATAGTGATCACCTCGCCTTTAATTATTAAATGCAAAAAAAAATGAACATATTTCAGTCGAATGAGCCGTTTGATAAGTCAAAACGATACTCGAGTGTTTTTATAATGAAATCAATTTGAAATTCTAGATGCATGCAAGTTGCATTCGCTTCATTTTCTTCGTTTTCGCGAAATGTCATCAACTCTCTTTCAATGAATCACACAAAGGGAAAAAAATTTCTCTCTACAAACTGGCGATTGTAAAAATAGAACAAACCATAAATTTTAATAAAAAAACATAAAGATGAATTTTCTTTAAACATTTTCATTTCTTCTCCTCTTTTTTCTTTCTAAGAAAACGATAAAAACGACGAAGTTTTATTTCTCTCTTTTTTCTTTTTGCTTATGTATGTGATTGTGCAAATTGCAGATCACTGCAATTTTTCTTCTCATCTATTTTTAGAATTTTTTTTTCATCATCTATTTTGTGCAAATAAAGAAAAATCTCAAATAACGAATTTTTTTCAAAAAACTTTTACAGTCTGTAACGGTTGTAAAAAATTCAAAAAGTATCAAAAACCAATATGTAAGTTTAGACAATAAAAATATTTATTTTAGTGAAAAACAAACAATTTTTTCAGATTTGGCTGTTTTATAAAAAATCAAAATTTAGGCTTATCATTTGCTTTTAATTTATCAAATAGAGAGTTCTAGCTTTCGAATGATCTACAACACTTGCTTCTAGACGGTTTCTATAAAAAGTTCTAAGTGAAAACAAAATAACAGTAAAAGACAGTTTTCAAAAACCCTAATTTTAATTGTCAGTGAGTGTCCAAGTGTATAATAAATTATTATAATATGAATTTTCACTGAATGAATTCAATATTAAATATTATTAAAAGAAAAAATGTTCTCGTGATTTTTAGATTTATTAAGGAACAATTTTCATTTTTATTTTAATTTTCACTTACTACAAGTCAACTTCATGTTAAAAAGAGATCAAGACGCGCTTTCGTACTAATTTCACTTCTCATTAGAGCGAATTTTATGACTATTTGTTGTGCACATGCACACATTTGAGAAAATATTACTAACAAATCGCGCTCATTATCTATCGAGAATAACATTATAATAAAATTTACTGTCGATGGCGAGTGAAAATGGGAAAATGCAGCTTTGCACAACACGAGGTGTTTTTTTTTTGAAGTTGATCGGCAACTGTAAGCGTAAATCTGCCATCATTATCATTGCAAACACAATATGCACTGATTTGAATCTATAATAATGTACATATAAAGTCTATTTAATCTTCTCCTCGTAATCTCGACTCATTTTTACAATAAAAACGATAACTTCGAGAGCGAGTTGTAGTTTTTATTCGTTAACGACACAAAACTCACATCATAATAGTGAGCAAGAAATGAAATGAAATGAAGAAAGATGTAATCAACAAATGGAGCTACAGAAGCAGCAACAAAGAGCCATAAACTTTCGTTTTCAATGAACTTCTATCTAGTTGCGGAAAAAAGAGTTTTTTAGTACTTACTTACTCTATCGCAAGTAACCACATGCTATTGCATTATTAAATATACTTGTAAAGCATGTATATATGCTTTGATGACTTTTCCTGCTTCACATAAGCTTCACTCACGCGCATATTCACATACAATAAATTGTAGATTGCAAATTACGGCAGCAATAGCGCCAGCCAAACGAAATTTAGATCACTCGGCTATGATATTGCAAATTTTGGTTGTTGGTTTGTTGTGAAGTTATGAAGAAGCATATCAAATGTGCTTGTTACCGCACATGCATATATGCAAACGCCAAGACACAAGAGTATACAATTGTATAATTAAAAATCGATTAAAGTGTTTGATAACGAATGAAAAATTGCATGTTTCTGCATTTTTTATTATTTCGTGAAATGGCACAGCTAGTTCCTCAATTTCTTTTTATTGACTCATATGCCATTGTTAATGTCAAAAATTGAACATTTAAGAAAATGCTGATATCAGCGATAATAGAACGTCACACTGGTTGATAATAAAAATGAAATGAAATAAATTTAAAATCATAAATATCAAGGGAAAAGAATTTCCGTAAAACGTTACAAAACTTTGCATATAATCAAAGATCCTTTGCTATGATAAATATTAAAATTTTTCATACAATGATTTAACCGTTATATTTTAAATCGTGAAAAGCTTTACTTTCAAGGGGGAAACAACTTTGACGAGAAACGAAAAATAAAGAAAACAACAAAAATGACGAAAGAAAAATAATATTCAGATTTTGTCAATAAATTTAGCATTTTGGCGTTAATTATACATTCAAAACAATTCTTTGGCGGTATATTAAAATGATTCAAATAGTATAAAAGCTGGAAAACTAATTAAAATGCTATTTTAGGAATTTTTGTTTACAAAAATTGACAAAAATAACGAAAGTAAAACAAAATTTTTAAATCTTTCGTCAAATCACTTTCCCCTAGTTATTGTTTTTCAATTTTCTTTTTTTGAACGAGAAAAAATAAATTTTCGTAAATTATTTCTAAATTAAGTCTTTTATTGAGTTTAATCTTTTTATTTGTGTAAAAGTAAATAGTACTTAATTGATAGTAAATGAAAACAAATGAAAATTTCAAGGAATAAAGTTAAATTGATCTAATTAATAACTCATTTATAAATAATGAAATATTCTATTATTTCTTGTTAACAACATAAATATTATCAGTTAGATTTTATGCTGATCAAGCTACATAAAACGTGATTACCATTTATGTTTGCAATGCTGCTGCTACTACTACTACACAAAGCACCGTTGATTTAAAAAGTGAAAAAAGAAAACATTAATAAACATACATGAAAATCAGTGTCTAACATTATTTTTTGATCATTGAAGAAACTTACGCGTTCTGTAAATGCAATATACACGTAATAAAACAATAGATAAGACATCTGAAAGCATCCCAAAAATGGGAAAAATAGCAAACGAAAAAAAATCTTCTGGTTCACACGGTGCACAATCTGAATAAAAGAGCGCACGTAACAACGTAGAAAAAAATGTGAAAACTCTCTTTCTGTTGTTTTCGCGAAAAGATCAATCGCTATACACAAAGCAAAGAGAGAGAAAGAAAGAGAGGCTTTTAGTTGTGGTATTTTACAACAACGTGATCAAAACAACTTTGCTTTTTATGCTTTGATGTTTATGACCATATTAAGAATATTTTGTTGCTTGTTACTCAAGAAAAACTCTTAGTTTTAGTTTTTTAGCATCCAAAAAGCCAGCAATAATGAGCAAAGAGAGAAAAACTGCAGATCAGTTTGTAGAGCACATTAAATTTATTTATAATATATTTTTTGTTGTTGCTATATTTCTTGTGCAATTGCTAAAGCCATCAAAGATATTAGATAGACATTAAAGGCATTCGATTATTTATATTACATTTCGAGTAAACCTCTTGATGTTTTTTCTATCTCTCTCTCGTCATGTCTTACATAATTGCATATGTGTGTATTCGAAAAAAAGCTCAGCTTTTTTTGCAATTTTCAAAACATAAAAATTAGCATCGAATTCTTTCAAGTAACGAAGCATAAGTGTGAGGTGGAAAAATGTTAATTATAATTTATGGACTTTGACTATTTTGACAGCTAATTGGAACAGCAAACAGAGGCCAAAAAATAAAGTTGCATTTGTTTAAAAATGTAATGGAAAGTGTTTCCTCTCACTTCTCATCGCATAATGCTATTCAAGGTTTGCTCCTCTTTCTTATATAGTTGAAATTTTATGGGTTGTGATCTTTCTTATCTTCCCACTTTGATGTTACGTTAAAAGCATAAAAAAAATGAAATCGATTAAGTAAAAGCATTAATTTTTTATGACATATTTTTGCAGTAAGTGATTTATATTAAAGCAAATCATGATCATAAATTAATAGAAACAATCGCTGTCCTTCTATGTCATGATCGTGTATCGTGTCGGTAGATGGTAAATTTAAAAGTCATTAACAATTGAACGGTAGCATATTAATGCGGGAAGTGAGCGAGAAATTTAATTTGCATTTCTCGCCCAGAAATTTATATATTCAAAATGGAAGAACATCATGCTGATTAAATCTAATTACAACCCATCTTGACCTAATCTTCAAGTACACAAGACATTAAAGGAAGCGCACAGCAAGAAATACACATGTGTAAGGATATGAGTTTGCATTATGTTAAAAACAATTTATTATTTTTGATATTTTTGCACAAGGCAAACTATTATTCATTAATGCAAAAAAAAAATCAAATTAATTAAAAATAATAATAAAATTATAACGCAAAGGCGAGAAGTCTAGTATGTATATCAAGAGAAGCAACAGCAATAGCAGCATTACATTGTTCGGTAATTAATTATTTAATTGAGAACCAAAATAGCGTGGCGAGCTGAAAACTTAATTTCCATGGCGATTAAGAGGCTTGTACTTTTGCTTTGAAATCTACATAGAGCTGTTGATGGCTGATTAGATAAGACCTTCATGCTTCAGATGCTTTCAATTGCTATTCGAATTTCTTGAGAAGAAAAAAAATAGAGAGACAAACATGTAGTATGGCGACGACGACGGTTGGTCGACTTGTGACAGCTGGCTTCAGATCTAATTTTATGATGAAAAATCTAACATTGAGCTAACACAGCATGATATATACACATATACATTATTGCGTATTTCTATCTTTATTTTGACCCTCCCGCATTTCATACTCTCGCGCGATATTTAAGTCTAAATCATCAAAATATTGAAAAGAGCAAGGGAAGTTAAGGAAAAGTTAAGTATTCGTGAGAGATGATGATCATTTTTGCAAGAGTGCTATGCAATTGCTCTTCATCAAATAAGACAAGCGACACGCATCATCATCATCATCATAGTTGAATTGAAATAAGAAAAACAAAAAAGAATAAAAAATGTAAGGCAAGCAAGAAATAAAAAAGAAATTTTTCCATATGTATAGCGTTAAAAATAATAAAGTTATTTAGCATATAATAGAGCAGCTTTACAAGAGCTCTTTTCAATTGAAATCTGAACAAAAGACGTTGAAGGAATAACATTAAGAATAAAATGTAAATAAAATTCATTTTAATAGTGTATGTATGTAAAAATATATCGTTTGGTTGAGGTTATGTTACACAAATTTCGTGTAGAGTTCATTTTGATTGATTTCTGTGATAATGAATTTCTTGTTTCTTTTTTTCTCTCTTTTTGCTTCAAAAGTACTTCTTTGGTAAAAGCGGATATACATACATACAGACCTAATATAAGCACGTATTTATCTGTGTGTTGTCTTGATGGTGCTGCAGCGTGGGAAGATCTTTTCTTCAACTGCTGCTACACACAATATACTTATTATAATGTAATCACACACAAAAAATAACATTACAATTGCTGTTTTTTTAATACGCTCGTATAACTCTTCCTTCTCTTATTTCTTTTTAACGGAACTTTTAAATTTGAAAATTTAAAATTTTATTTTCCGTTATAATAAATATCCTTTGTCGTCAAAGTTCTAATTACCAATTAATAAATTTTTTTTACCTTTTTCTCATCTTAAATAGTCATAAAATAATAAAATTTATTTTCGCTGTTAAAGTAAGGTATAAATAAAAAAAAAAGAAATGTAAGTATCATTTCTCGTCTTAACTGCACAATGTGTGAGTCATTTCCTAGTTTCATCTAGTATCTTGATTGTGTATATATTTTTTTTTTCTTCAACTTAATTCGTCTTCGCCTTCAACTACTTTTCTCTCTCACTCATTCGCTTAATATCATTTCACATTTTATTTGCAAGTGATGCAGATTCGTTGAGAGAGTATAGCATTGCATTTTTCAATCTAAAGCATGCTTTGCCTTCCAGCATTGTTTTTCTGCTTTTCGAAATGAGATGAGATTTTAGAAATTTGACATTGCTCGCGATAAATGAAAAATGAGATTTGTGAGAAGATATTATCTGGGAAATTTTATTTTTGCAAAAATAATGAATTATCAAATTTATTTGAATATTTTGAAAACAACAAGAGCAACAACAACTCACATTAAATTCATTACACAACAAAATTTTTCATAAATCTGACAAATCTACATAATTCAATCTTAATTTAAATTTAATTATTTTCCTTTCTTTCATAATAAAACACTAAAACTTTAAGTCGGACTAGATTTTAATCATAACAACAGCAGATCATCGTTATAGAAGAGAGAGAGAAAAAAGTAATACATGAGCTCAATTTCGTGTGTCAGTAAAGTCGTGAATAAATGATTTTTTATTTTATATTTTTTTCGTTGTTTTCGCCAACTATTCAATTATCATGAGAAACGATTTTGATATTTCGAAATCAAATGAGCGCAATATAATTGAAAAAGCAGTCGTCACACTTAAAAAATTTAAATAAATGACAACGACGAAGACGACGACAACGACAACGACGATAAAGAAGAAAAAGTGAATTGAACTTCTTTGCTATGGGTTGTAAAGTCAGAAAATTGATCAACGATTGTAGAATTCTAAAAGTGTTTCCTATTATCATCATCATCGCACACACAAAGAGTTGTAACTCTTTTTAAGGTGCGACTACACACTCACGCACAATTGTTGTGATAATAATTTTCAACTATAGTCAAATGCAAATTGAGAGCAATGAATTGAAATTTTTTTAAAAAATTAACAGAATTGATTTTTTTTCTTTTCTTTACCATAAAGAAGTTTAATTTTTTTATTTTTTTCGACACGACTCATTTTTTACATTCTTTTGTTCTGCTGCTCTTGGTTGTGTGTTGGATAAGTGAGTATTCAGTATTCACCTACACCCAGAAGAGAGAAGTTAAAATGATTGATACGTTCTGTCTGTTAAAAATTGTTATCTATCTGCCTTCTACCTACCTGAAAATTGACTTTTTATATTCCTCATCTCGTAATTCGTCGTCGTCATCGTTCATAAACTCTTTTCGAGAGACGAAGAGATGAATTTTTTTTTGTTTTCTTTTGAAACATACTTTGAGGAATTATAAAAAAAATGGAATGATAAATAATGATGTGACTTTTGTGGATTTCATTCCTGCTCTCTGGCGCACACAAGATCGTGAAGTTTCTCGCTTGACTTACGAGTTATAAGCAAAATAAAAGCAAATCTGTCTTATCATTCCAATGTCTCGAGGGATTTGTGTCTTTTCGCTTTGTCGCTATTTTATTTTCAATAAATAAATAAAATCATGGACTGCTGCTGGCCATAACAATATTTGCTAGATTTCATATAAACATGCATACACAAAATACGAGCGGATACACACTAACTAACGAACGATCAGCCCTCAAACTAAAATCATAAAAAGTGATTAATTAGTTTCGTTTTTTTATGGCTCTGAAGAATTATTTACAACACACATTCATACACCTAAGAGGCAAGCAACTTCTTGCTGAGATAGTGTGTCGATTCTGTACTTTTTTTTATTCTGTTCTCTCTCTCAAATAATATAAGAGTTATTTGCCTCGCTTCCTCTTTCGTTTTCCTCTCTCTCTCTCTGGCGCGTACATAATATTAAATAAAATCGATTTCAAACAAATAACGTGAGTTAATCGCATAAGAATGTTTCATTCAGTTTTTTTTTACCTTTATCAATTCTCTTTTGCTTTTAAAGTTACTTTTGATAACTTTAGAGTTTGAATTGAATTATAAAGTCATAAAGAATTTCAAATTATTATCTTGATTGTTTTAACCGAAATTTTTGTTCGTTAAAATTTCAAATTTACATGAAATTCTATTTCGAAAATTTTCGAAATTTCGAAAGTGCATTTTCGAAAACCATTTGTATGAAAAGGTTTTAATTTGTCAAAGTTTAAAAATAAAATGTTATGAAATAAAATTTATTTCTTAATGATAACAACTTCTGTTAATTAAATAAAGACTAATGTTCAATAAAAGAATAAGAATTAAATTTTATTTTTAAATTAGATTTTTAACGAACTTTTTAAAATTCAAATAATTTTGACGAAAGAAAAAATTTGTTCAGAGATTTTCTACGATTTAAGCGTTTTGGTTCTTATTATGTATTTATAACAATTCTTTAGTGACATATTAAACTACACCTAGTAGTATAAGAGCCGAGAAAGTTGTTTAAATTCGATTTTGTGAAAATTTATTTTACAAAATCTTTCTTTACAAACAATGACGAAAAATAGCGAAATTTTAAAATTTTCGTTAAAGTTATTTTCCCCTTTGGAATTCGTTAATAATCGTATAAAACTATCAAGATTATTATCATTTTGATTTCCTCTTCATAATATATTTTAAATTTTCCATCATAAATCGACTTTCGAAATTGATAAACAAAAAAAAGAATAAATTCAATCTGTAAGACACAAATTGTTTCTTTTCTTCATCTTGAATTGTTGTCTTCTTAATCAAGCAAAGAGCGAGAGCAAGTGAGAGAGAGAAAAAAAAGGAAAAGCTGAAATCAGATAATCGCATTTCGTAGAATGAAAGAAGAAAAGAGAGAGAGAGAAGGAAAAAAAATTCTTTTATTATAAAAAATATTTATCGAACTTAATCTCGCTCTCATCGAATGAATTTTTCTTTACATGTATGTGTGGTGAATGATAACGTTAGTTATAAAAAAAAAGTTTTTTAGCGGAAGTTTCACATTAAAGAATTCTTTTACAGCCTTTTTTTTCGTCTTCTTTAAAAAAAAGTTAAATTGCTTGCTGCAGCATTTATTAGTGATAAAATGTGAGTCATAAATGTCGATTAAAAAGAAATTTTAATATAAATAAGTTGAGGAAGCATATTTCAATTAATGACGCAATTTTTTGTATGAAATTAATTTAATCATTCAAAACGAATGAATGAATTTATGAATGAAAATTTTCAATAGATTATAGCAGCAATATGCGGAAGATTGAAATATTTTTCCATCACTAATCAATTGATGGACTTCTTTTTTTCAATTTTTAAGACGAGAGAGAAATGTTGTTGCTGCTGCTGTTTAATTGCAAAATCCCATTTAATTATGATTGACTACTTAATTTGGCTTAGTGTAATTTTTTTTTTGAATATCAGATAGAAAAAAACAAATTCAATCCATTATAAATGAGAGTAAGGAAAGAGAAAGAAAAATTGTTATTTCATTAAAAGCGAAGTGTACTGAATTGAAAGAAAAAGTGAAAAAATTGATTTCAATACTGCCTATTTTTCTGCTCATTTATTCACTCATTTTTTTCGAGGTTATATTTGCACTAAAATTTTTACCTCTAAAAAACTAAATTAAATTTTTTTCTCTTCATTTGTGTCGAAAAATGAATCATTTTAGGCCATAGAGTTGTTGAAGAAATCAAAAATCGATATTAATTATGTTATGGCAACAATCAGCAAAAGAGTGATTATTAAAGAAATTGAAGAATTACATAAAATAAAGAAAATCCATATAGCGCATTAAATTTTTTTAGAAATTTAATTATTTATAAAGTACATTTTTCCGCAATGTGCCGAAATCAAAACAACAATTTTTTCCATCACTCTTGCAAGCAGCATTAATGGATTAGAAAACAAAATTTATTTTCGGAATCTCACTACAATAATAATGTAAATAAATATTGGTTTAAAAAGTGCAGAATGTGCTGTAACAAATCTCAATTAATAACTCTCTTGTGCAAACTAATCATTAAGCGAGATTTCTCAACGGATCTCACATTGTGTGGCTCGCTTCGACTGCAAATTTAATTGGATTATGATGATGCTAAAAATATTAGTTTATTAAGGTGAAAACTATTTCGCTTTTAGCACAAAATAATTTAATTGAATGGAAGGTTAATCGTAATGTCTTATCTTAGTATAACTATTAATTCAGCTGTTACTTATATGATCATATTTTTTAAATGCGCTACAATCAAGTACATTTTGCTTTGCAATCTTTATTGATTGCTTTATATAAGCTCACTATTTGACTTCACTTTCAATATATTAAAATCAATTGATGCACTTTCAAGTACCGCAATTTTCGCATTCAATATGAATTTAGAATTGAAATTATGTACATGACAAAAGCGACCAAAATCTAATTATAATTTTTTTTTCTCCATTTCTTTCTTTCTTTAATTTAGTTCATTTTTAACTACACACATCATGTATGAGGCGACTCGAAAGAGCTGTCGAAGATTGAAGAGAGGTTTTAAAAAAAACACAGAATGAATACTGCATATGTTTTGCACATAATTTATGCTTTATAAAGACAGCATCGAGTGAGGATTGTGTAAAAAAAGCACACGGTGTTTAATTTAAATATAAAATTGGATTTATGTTGAATGGCAGCATAAATTACTGCTGATTTAATGTTGATGCAAAAAATCTTATTAATTTCTTTTCTTTTCAGCACCTTTACACCGTGTGCAGTCACCATCATCTATGAGGTAATTAAATTAAGCAGTAACAAGCAAAAGCAGCAACAGCTCAAATATTTAAATTGTAAAAATGCATCAATCAATAATTTTTACTGAATTACTTTTTTTTGCATAAAAATCATTAGCTACTTCGTGACTGACAATCAACTATAATTTGAAAAGAGTATTATGCGTCAATCTTTTGCTCAATTTTATCTATAACTTCAAATTTACTGCAACACAAACATAAAAAAATTCAAAATGATTTTTCCTCCTTTTTAATGTTCACATTTCATTGAGAAATAGATGACAAGAGAGTGCATGCTTGTCGTATGTCGCTGCATGTGATCATCATCATAGTTCTTAAATATAGTTTTCTCTTTTTTTTTCTTCATTTCTTTGCGCATAGTTTCAAAGTGAAAAGAGTGAAAAATTCATATTTTATGTCAGAAAAAGTTTTTGCTTTTAATTTAAATATTTCTTGCTAAAATGAATTGATATTGTTTTTAGAAACTCTTAAAGATATTACCTTTTGTTCTTTTATAACACAATTAATTTAATTTTCAATTTTATTTAATTTGTTGTTTATTGTTTTTGTAAACAAATTTTCTGTTCTAAAAATTTTGTACTAAAAAATTCAAATTTTAGAACAAACAAAAGGGTTGTAAAAAGAAGAAACTTCAAAGAAATAAATAAGAGGTGTGAAAAATTATAGTATAGGAAGTAAACAAAAAGCCACATGTATGTCGTACTAATCTTAAACTTTCCATCTTCACCACTTTCGTTTCTTGTTTGTCAGCCCCCTGCAGTTTATATATATTTTGCTTAAGTGAAATGAGTGCGATAAAGAGTGCATATGTGATATCTCACAGCAGCAAACAGCATTTATGTATATGAGCGAGAAAACGAGAAATTCTAAAAATATCAATCCCCCGTACAAAATCTCATTTCTCTCTCATATATATTCGTACTTACTTGTACGTGTATGTTAAATAAACTTATACACATAAACAGTTCATCGATCATTAAGTAGAAGAAGTTGAAGGAGGGAAAAATAGAATGATGAATAAAAAAAAAGATGAATAATGAAATTCTATATCATTTCATACACAAATACATATGCAACTTTCTTCTCACTCATCATTAGGAGAAAAGTTTTAAAAATAAAAATGTGCATCGTCGTCGACGTGATGATCTTCAAAAAAAAAAATTTTTCTTTCTTTATCGTTGAATAATTTAAAGAAATTAAAGGAATTGGTATGCAGTGGAAAAAATTTTCCTTAATGCATATTCTTCTTCAACGGCACGTACCGTATTCCGACAGATACAGAAAACAACGAGTGAAAGATAGAAAGGATTTGCATGTACGATCGTACGCGAAGATTTGCAAGAATATTTTTTTTTGTGGCACACAATGTGAATGACCAGACTTTTCATTCGCTTCGTTGCCTTTTTGCCAAATGCAATTCACTATACTGTGTGATATGTGCACACGATGATCAGTAAACGCAAAATATAAATCCCATGAACTAAATTCTATGACTATAAGATGATTTCCATATGTGCAATGCTTGCTTGTTTATTTATGCAGTTCACTATATGTAGAGCAAATGTACATCAATAATAAGCGAAAGATGAGAAGGGAAATAAGTAACAACGACGACGACACACAATCGATGGAATTTCTAATCACTTAGAGTTAGAAAAAAAAATATTCCTTCACTGTATTTGTGTGACTATGTGAGGAAATCATATAATGGAGAAAAATAATTTTCGACGGTGAATTAAGCAAGCAACCATTTCCCATCACCATTTACCTTTAATCAAAATCGCTTTGTAATGTTTTTTTTTCTTCTCTCTTACTCTTTGCTTGCTGGAGAATATGTACAAATACAAACACGATAAAAAAAGAAAAAAAATTTCATGAGTGATAATGATTCTCAGGAATTGTAAAATCATATTAAATTACTTACACGCACACAGTGATGAATGAATGAAGAGTTTTTCTGATGAGAAAGAGTAACATTGATTAGTGTGAAGATCAATTGAAGATCACCATCAAGCAGCACTTGAAGTATGTTTTTTCAAGATGATTGAATTAATTAAAGACTTTTTAATCTTCTCTCAATACTATTTCATGCCACGGAATTGCTCATAAGTACTCACATATGGGCGTCGAAACATCAAAAGATAATTTTTTTTTTGATAAATCGTTTGCTCGTAATATTCTCGCGCTCTTATGCTCTTTATGACGAATTTTTCTTTTTAACAGAGTTCGAAACCATTTTTCGACTAACTAAAATTCAACTAAATTTTAGTCGATTAAAAATAAAATACTAATCGACGAAATTTTAGTTGTGTTTTAGTTGAAAACTTTGATCGACTAAAATTTAGTTAGCCGACTTTAACCGACTAAATTCAATTTTAGTCGAATAAATTTTTACTTTAGTCGACTAAAAATGATTTTAGTCGGTTTAAAGCAAGGTGATGGACACGATAATAAAAAATGCATCAAAAGAGTTAGAAAATTCAATGTTTAAATAGGAAAAATTAAAGTAAAGGAAAAAATTTTCAAGTTTTCGCCACCGTGTCCATCCCTCTGGTTTAAAGGATCGACTAAAAACAACTAAATTTTAATCTATTAAAACTTATTTAAATTTTAGTTAGTCGCGACTAAAAAATAAAACAGTTTCGGACTCTGTTTTGTAGCCTTTAGCGAGTCTTCTTTTGTCTCAGAATGTTAAGAGAAATTCACACATATACAAGTGAACGAGTAACATATTGTTAACGTAATGTTCTTTGATCAAGCAGCTGATACTGTTCTTTCACCTTTTCTTTTTAAATAATTGAATTTTTTCTTTTTTATAGATTAAAATAAAATAAAATGGAGAGAAAAAATAATTTTATTGGTTGTTTTCTTATCAGTTTGAGTAAATATTTTTACTTGTTATCAGTCAAGACATCCAATCTAAATGAAAAATATTTGTTCAAAAATGGAGTATTCAAGGTATTCGACTGTCTTCATGTTCAAATTATGATAAATATCGCAAGTTCATTCAAATCACATTTCATTTTTTGAAAAGATTAGATTGAATTTGGGCTTGCGTCATTTAGCCAATGTCTGTGTATAAGTTAGTCAGTCATTATTTTCATCATCGCGAGAGAGCGAAGCTACATACATCGAGCAATAATAAGATCTGAGATTTTAATCTTTATTACAGTGCCAGTCATCAAAATTAAAGTACTCGTTATTAAGTCAGCCAAAAGATATCTCCAGCACCAGCACAAATGAGAGAATGAGAGCGAGAGAGAGTGATGTAAACACACACACACACATATTTCGTCGTTCTCTCCTCGCCTTGTTCTTATTTTTAGAATTTCTTGAGAAAACATTCCATAAGCGCTTCATAAAAACGAAATGCACAGTCATAACGAAGAAATCGATTAATCTTTAAGTCCAAAGAATGAAAACATACATGCTTTTCTTACAACGCGCTCTCAGCTTTTTTTTCCTACTGCTGCTGTTGCTGCTTTTTATCGATAACCCGAATTTATATACTACACACTTGAATCGCTATGGTAAGATTATAATGATAATATGAGAACGAGACAGCGAACATGAAGAAAAAAAAAAGTTCTTCATTGTGTTATAAAGTTATTGCTCTCTATTCCCTCATTTTACATCAATTGTTTGACGGCGAACGATAATCATACAAAATGAAATTAATAGAAAATAATATGTGTATGTGAAGACGAAAGAATTGTAAAGAATAAATAAAATATCTGATGATTCTTTTAACAAACATCTTTAAAATATTCTCTTCTTCTTTTTCTTTTTATCTATAATCTAAAATCATCCAGGGTTTGGTAATAAAGAAAAGAATTTAAAAAGGATGGAAAATTTTTAGAATATTCAATTTAATTCAACAAAATTTTAAATTTTCCATACTAATTTCTTAATCAATTTATCTGTTATTGAAAGATTGTTTAATAATTTTTACACATTTCTACAATGACGAAAATTTTTCTACAGTTTTAAAGAATGTAGATTTTTAAAAGTTCTGAATAATGTAAATTTTTCTACATTTAAAAATGTAGATTTTCTACAATTCAAAATAATGTGTTTTTCTCTACAAATTTAAAGAATGTAATATTTTTCTACAAAGATGTAGAAAATTTCAACCAGGAAACTCTTTCTGCAAAATATTGAAATCTTCAATCATGCTTTAATATGAATTTAAAATTTTATTTTAAAATAATCATTGATGCATAAATATTTTTTTTTAATTTGATAAAAATTACTTCTTATGCATGCATTAGCCATCTCAAGTGAAACAAATCCTCTTGTTTTAGAAATAAATGAGTGAAATTAATTTTAGGAAATTACCATTAATTTCCCAAAAAGTAAAATGTATAAGACATAAGTAGTATTATTGCAGCAACTTTAATTCACAAAAAGCAATAGATATAAAGTGTGCGATAATTTTTGTAATTCGTGTAGTTATCCAAAAACTCTCGCTCATTCGCTTTTGGACCTCGAAAAAAGTGAAATATGATGGAAATGATGGAAACAAACTTTCAAAATAAAAAATTGTATTGTATACATACGTACAAACGCTCGCTACATTCAATCTCTTTTTTCTCATTGTTAAATTATTTCTTATTTCTTTTTTCGGGTGATTTGGAAACTTTTTTTGATTGCTCTCGCTTGATTATTCAATATGCGTTCACCTATGTACACGAGAGTGTGATTGAATTGATTTTCTTTAATTTTATCCAGTTTATTAATAAAAATTTCATTTCTTTCCTCAACACATGAACGGCTGAAGATTATAAAACAATTTTAATTGCATTCATTAATCTTATCATTCATAAATGTTGTTGGCTGTTATTGCAAAAATTATCTTCATTTGCTTGATTGATTTCGAAAATGATAAATCAAAGAAGAAGTAAAAGGGAAAAAATTTATTTTTTTTAAATAATTATTTTCTCATTTTATCTCTCTCTCTTTTTCTTGTCTCCTCCTTATACTTGCTCGCTTGCATGAATAATCCAAATTTTTTATTTTGTTATGAGAGTGTATGTGCTCTTAACAATTGAATGGTGATGATGATGATGAAAAAGAAGAAGAAGAAGTTGAAAGAAAAATCCAAATTAGACCTTTAAGGAGAATTATGAGCTGAAAATCATTAATGTGATGGAATCTACATACACACAGAGTTGTTAAAGTATTTGTTGAAGAAATAAGTAGACTTTTTATTTTATTTTTTCAAAAATCCATGAACCGAAAATTATCGGTCGGATCCATTTTATATCTCAATATTTATCATCGTCAGCTTTACGTCTTTCTTATTCTTTTCCTCTCTCGCTCTCATGCTTGATATCGTTTACCTGACGAAATATATTACTTCAGTATGTCTTGATTTCAGACACACAGAATGATCACGAGAGATTTACGAATGCTATTTATCAAATTCAAATTTAAGTTTTATTTTTTTTCGCACTCAAAGTCACCACCAAACAAAAATACGTTAATTCATCAATGACGAAATTTTTCATTGAGTAGCTTTCTTGCACACAATAAAATTCAATTTTCTTTGGCTTTTTTTTTTGTAATGAACAAAATGTAATGTGTTTGTAAGCATATTTGTGTGTATCATATTCAGATTCGTTTGGACTATAATTCGTGGACCATGCATGAATAATATAAAAATGAGAAATTCATCGAACCGTGATGCGTTGCTATTGAAGAGATGGTTTTTCGATATCATGTATGATACGTATTTTTTTTCGTACAAAATCCATTATGGGCTTGTCTGGTAATGTGTCTATCAAAGCACTCTCTCACTGCCGATCCCTTTTCTTCAACGAGGAGAAAAAAATAATTTTATTTAAGTGTGTGTCGCTATCTACTTATTTCTTCTTGTTGTGTTTTTGTTTTCGCAAGAATTATTATGAATATTTTATCAATGTGTGTTGATGATTATGAGATTCAATCAAAAAATTTTAATAATCATTGAAAATTGAGATGTTTTTGAATCTTTTCCTTTCTTCTTTGCTCAATTCTTAGAAGTGCTATCATCATCATCATCGTCAGTTTGTGTTGTTCTCTTTTCACAATGTTCTATTTTGTGTCTATTTCTATCATCTTTCAAAAAAGATTTAAGACCTTTCATTGGTATGTGTAAATACTTGTTTAAGAGAAATATAATAGAATAGATGGGAGTTGCCCTTACGATGGAACGAAATTTTTCGGCTAGGAAATTTTTCTTCCAGGAATTTTTTCGGCTAAGAATTTTTTCCGAGCCGAAATTTTCCGGATTGATTTTATAGCACTTTTTATTGCACTTTTTCCAACCGAAAAAATTCTGCAGAATTTTTTCGGTTGGAAAAAGTGCAATAAAAAGTGCTATAAAATCAATCCGAAAAATTTCGGCTCGGAAAAAATTCTTAGCCGA
>JACWBX010003757.1:32604-57308 GCA_014622435.1 Polypedilum pembai
TCATTGAAAATTGAGATGTTTTTGAATCTTTTCCTTTCTTCTTTGCTCAATTCTTAGAAGTGCTATCATCATCATCATCGTCAGTTTGTGTTGTTCTCTTTTCACAATGTTCTATTTTGTGTCTATTTCTATCATCTTTCAAAAAAGATTTAAAACCTTTCATTGGTATGTGTAAATACTTGTTTAAGAGAAATATAATAGAATAGATTTATGGAAATTTTTATAGGTTTTGCAAAATTTATTTAAAAACTCTTTGTATTCATCAAACTTAAATGTATTTGAATTGTATTTTTAATATATTATTATTTTTAGTCCTTAAATGTAAGTATAATCACTTTTAAATAGAAAAATTTAATTTTTCTAAATTTTAATGTTATTTTGCAACTAAAAGTTTGTTTACAAATATTAATTTAAATTCTAACGTCTAAAATTTAATTTTTTCTGTGCAAATGCTCCAAAATAATAAACTTCTTTAAGTTTACCTACACGAACTAACAAACGAATATCCAAAAATGACACATTTGTACGATCAACATCATCAGAAGCAGCAGCAGCCACTCTTTTTCTTGAACGAAAATTGTATGCTCATTTTCTACCTGCATGTTTTTTTTTCTTTGCACAGCTCCTTATTTACTTAGAGATGAGATTTTTATGCATCTTGCTTGATTTCATTCTTTCATTCTTTGCGAGGATTGATGAATTTTATTTTTTTTACCATATTTAGAAAGAGAGTAGGAGAACAATGTCTTTTGTTATCAACTTCTCTTAACAGAAGAAAAAAAAGAAAATGGAAGATTTCAATTTTAAATGAAATGAAAAAAAGAGATTTGCGTAAAGACATGGACTTCACTTTTTTGTTTTGACATTTTTGTGGTTTGAAAAAATAACGATCATTTAAGATTTGAAAATTTTAATTTTTGCATTCCCCTATGTAAACAAAAATATCTTTGTAACAAAGTAAATTTTTTAATGTGCAAAAAAGAAAGAAACTGTCGAGAAAATAATTAATTACAAAGTTTTTTGATATTCATTTATCGTATGCCAAGCGAGAATGAGATTACATATACAGAGTGAGAGAGAAAAAAGTGTATATGGAGTGCTATTTCAAAATCTTGCTCCGCACTATCATCATCATCTTTCTAGATAATTTTTTTAGCATTTGGCGCTGTAGAAATCATCAAATACATTTTTTAAATAGATTTTATCGAAGCTCTTTCGCAATATCAAAAAAATTACGATTAGCGCTTGTTGTAAAGTGATATTTTAGGAGAGTAGAAGATAAAATAAACGAACCGCATGTTAGCTAGCGTTCACAATCGCTCTAAAATTGCGACACGTAATGCGGGGAATTCTTAGAGTGTAAGAAAGCGTTTATTTATCACATATATAAGTTGAGATTGCGTAAAGTGAAAAATATGTGAAATAAACAAAATTTCACTGACCATTCTCACACTCGCATACATTCACAGAAGCGCCCTGATTCATTTTATTATATTATTGAAAAAATAAGAAGAAGAAGATACATGCCTTATGCACATTGAAAAAATAAAGAAAAGAAGAAAAACTAATGATATTTTCGTCTGTTTTCATATCTAATCGAGAGAAAGAGAGAAAAATACAGCAACGGAAAAAGAACACTACATTGTATCATGCTCGCTCTCGAATTCAGCTTGTAACGAGGAAAAATTTATAATCTAAATTAGGTATCATTAGGTGCATTTATATTTTTATCCATTCGTTTTTGAAATATTTTATTTATCATTATTGCTGGCAAAAAAAGGAACTCAAATCAATAAAATCACCTTTTGCCTTGTTCTCTTTCTATATTTTTATCAAAAATCAATTTTTTGCCCAAAAATAATAGCAGACGGTAAGTGAGTTTGTGTATACATATGCTATGCTGCTTACAAATACAAGTATTGAATGGAAGGAAAGGTTTCCTGTCTGCCTTTGTGTGTGCTTTTATTTTTTTTCAATGAGCAAACATTCGTAGCAATAGGACATTCGTTGATCGGCACCGACGACTCTTTTTGAATGGCAAAATGAGAGAGAGAGAGAAAAGTAAAAGACACAAGGAGAGGGATATATAAATTTGCGAAAAATAAAATTTTTTGAGTACGTATGCAGAACATAAATCTCTCTCTTTTGCTCACTATATTCATTCTTGCTTGCTATTTGGGGAGAATTATTTTGGCGAAGTTTTATATTATTTTTTGCGATAAATATATAATAAAGTGAGAGAATATGAAGGGCGCTGTGCTTGAATGTATTTGTACATAAAATCCAATATTATCATCGGGCTACATGTAAATGTATTTGAAAAGTTCTATTAAATACACACGACGATGAGTCTTTATGTGTAAAAAATAATTGGAGAAATGAAATTGAAAATTGCTGATGCTCTCTTTCACGTGCTTGCTTGTAGTGATGCAAAGAAAGAAATAACAACAACAAAATCCATTCATAAATGGATAATCGCAAAAATATTGGGATAGTTGTGTGCGTGTCCGGACACTTAGTAAAAGAACGACAAATGGTGAAATTAGAATCTAATAGTCGTACATTGTGTAATATATTTGCTCATGAATTTTTCATCATCGCCACAAGAAAAATCGATTAATTCCCAAATCAATAAATTTTTCTATACGGACATTTTTATATAATTGACAATCACGATGATAAAGAAAGAAAAATAAATTATGACTCACTTTGATAGATAAGCATTCAGCTATCCTTTCAGCAATATCTTCGTCCTCTTTAAATCCATTATTAAATACACTTCCACTGCCACCACCACTCAAACTTATAGAAATTTCATTGCTTCGCTTATTATTGTTGTTGTTGTTGTTCTTATTGATTTGCTGCTCATCATCACGCATTACATTTTCATTGCAAGCTTGCTTTTTGTCAATACTGCTTTTCGGTGATTTTTGTTGTTGCTGTTGAGGTTGTCCAGCATTATTGAAAATTGACAATTTTCTTATAATCTCATCGCTATCATTGCTTGTGTCAACCAATGTCAGACATAGGCGACAAATTTGATTGAACTTTGGCGGTACATTATACATTTTTGCGATTTTTATTTTTATTCCTTGCTTTTTGTGTCGATAATAAATTTTTTATTTATATATTTATAGTGAGAGGCAGCAAACACCACTTTTATATTTGAAAAAATATTTTTATTTTTAGATGATGATAGTTTAGTTTTTTTTTCTGTTATTTTCTTCAACTGTTTTGCAATATCAATATCAACACACTAAATAATTATCATTCACTATAATGTTTTTGCTCATTTCTATTCACAGTGGTAATATTTAAAGCCATTGTCAAATTGATGGGTGCTAGATATAGAGAGAGAAAGAAAGAGAATATGAAATAACACTAAACAATTGAAAGAAAAACTCTTCTGCATGATTTTTCTGTTGTTGTCTGATAATCACACACAATCAAGACACAGCGGAAGTGCACACAGTCGAATAAAAAAGTAAATTTTATTGATTATAGATAGCTTAAGTGTGCGTTTTAAAAAACAGCATGAAAGAAATAAAGAAGAAAAAGAAGAAACGACGTAATCAAGTTACACTTTTTTGCGTAATATCCATTTGCTGCTGATGACGCATTAATGTTTTATCAAAAAAAAGTAAAAATTCTTCCTATTTATGGTGAAATATAATTTCTCACTTACACGCGTGAAGAATAATCCAATTAAAAATGAAAGTGAAGAAATTTTCTTGAAAACTGACGACACTAAATGCTCTTCTTTCGCGTGATGACTCTGCTACCATACTACATCATCATATGGATGATGCGAATACGCGAGGAAAGTTTACCCCTTCCTTAATACAAATCTCTTAGATTTAATACTTCTGCTGATGCTCTTGTTTGTCTTTCTTTTCTTTTTCTTCTTTTATTGCGTCGTCTTTCTTTCTTTCTTCCCTGTTGCATAAAACTAAGTATAGATTTTTTTCATTCATTTTTATCTCATTAGAAAAAGGAAAATTGCGATTTATGTTAAAGCAAGTAATGGATAAGAATTTTACTTGATTTAAAAGCAACCAAAAAAAAATTCTTGTCTTTTACTTTAATTTTATCCCTTCAAATAGCATATGTGAGTGTGTATAAGAACACAAAATGATGTCTTCTTATCGTTTTAATTGTATGTGTCTCCATACTCTTTATATATTATATATAAAAATTCTTTCTTCTTTCTTAACATCTGCTTCTTTACGAGTCTCTCAAATTTTTGTTGTTGCTTGTGCTTCTGTGTGTTTGTCTTTTTCGACTATTTCGGGGGTAAATTTTTTTTTTCTTCTCTTTCTCTCTTACTTTTTTTTTTGTTGGAAAACTCTAAAAGATATTAATATTTGCTCATGCACGACGACGGTTCAATGGATCTTTGTTTACTTCATCGTATTTCTTTTTCTTCTTCTTTTTTTGAAGATTTCCTTTATCACATAAATGTATATATGTGTAGCGGTATGAAGAATGACAACAACAAAAACAACAATCAGAGGAGGTGGAGGAAGAAGAAAAAAAAATTATTCTGTCTGGAGATTCTTAGAAAAAAAAAGAAATTGTATATAGACACACGCACTTACTTCTCTTGCTCTTTATATATTTTTTTATATTTATAGGTATTGATAGTAAGACAGCAGCACAAAAAAAACAGTGTGATGAGACAATTTTTTCAATCTATTTTAGAATCTGCTTTAAATCATTTCACTCTTTCACTTTCAAACAAATAAATGAACTTTTAGTTCCACTTATACAGTTACATTTATAAAAATATAATTTTTTATTTTGTTTTATCCTTTCTTATCGCACTGCCATTTAATAATGTTCTATTGTTAAAAATAGTTACTAAGCACAAAACACCTGGTTGCTAAATCCAATCCATAAAAAATTGTTTTTTATTTAAGTAATCAACCAACACTGATAAAGGAAATTGTTTTTTTGTTTTTGTTATTTTTTAAGATATACCAAAAAAAGATATAATACTTTTTATGTGCACACTAAAACACTTAAAATTTGGCCAAACCGATGAATTTTTTTTTATTTTTTATAAAACAGAATTAAAACTCGACGTTGAACTGAAGATATGAAAGAATTTTAACCAAAAAATGAAATAATAATAACTTAAGAAAATTAATTTGCTACTAGACACTTTTCACGGTTCTTTTACAAATAAAAAACGATATTCGAGGAATAAATCTGAAAATTTAAGACGACTGAAGTTGTTCGAGTAACAGATCTATAGTAAATGATTGAATATTTTTAAACAACACAACAACTGAGCAGCAATCATTTTTTTCCTCTATACTGAGACTTAAACATTCAACATTCAATGTTTTCTTTACACAATACAACATTGTTCCAATATATTCAAATTCTTTCATAAATTTATTTGCAAAAAAAGAGAAATTAGAAAATAATTGATTATTTTTAAAAAGTTCAAATAATTTAAAATTTTAACGGATAAAAAAATTTCAAATTTTGAATTCATTTGAATGAAAAATAAAATTTAAAATTTAACGACAAGTGGAAGTAAGCTTACAAATGTAGTGTTGTGATAAGAGAAATAGTTTGTATTACAATGCATTACGAAATCGCTCTCTCTCACTATTTCTCTCTTGCGAATTGTTTAAATAAAAATTATTCAAATTATTGAATTATTTATAGAATGTTTTGTTTGTTGTCAAAATTGTTTTCTTATCACTGTTTGTCATTTATTATTTTTAACCAGTTTAGAATTATTGACAATTTTCTTTTTAAATTCTTGATTTTATTTAAATTTCCTTACAAAATATTTGAATTTAATTTCTATCAATTAAAATTGATAAATGTCATATTTTTATCATAATGTAATAAAATTTAAAATTTCTAATGTTTCACTTTCATGTCCGTTTTATTTTTAAATTTTACACATCACTACATATCACTCTTTTAAACAAATTATCAAAATTTATTCACTTGTCGAATTTATTAAATGTCATAGAGTAATTCAAACTTATGCAATGATGCTAATGCAGCAACTATTAGAATGTATAAATGTCAATCCCTGCTCTTAAGAAAAACAAAAATGGTGCCCTGTTCCATAACTGATGAATCATTCGCTATATGTAATTGCGTTTTATTTTTACTCTTCTCGTTGAAAGCAACAAATTTTTTTGGTGTATTTTTATTGATAACAAATATTGCAACTTAACATTTTTTGCAACAATCAAGAGGTAAAGGTATGTAGGTCATGCTGACAATTGCATATTTTAATGTAATTTAAATATTATCGAACAAAATTTCATTTTCAACTTTTTTGCGCGAATCATGTTTGATTGTTTAACAACAATTCGCCGGTGAAATTCTTATAAGGATGAAGTTTTGAGATTAATAAACATTTTCTTAATTGGAATAAATAAAAGCAATATAAATAGGTTCATGCGAAAATTTAAATTATTTTTTAAAATTCTCAGTCCTAAAAAATGGTCCGTACTAAACAAACCGCTCGTAAGTCAACTTCAACAAGATATTCGTTGAAATTACAAAAAATCTTGGAAACTAAAAGGAAAGAGCCTAAACAGGAAAAACTGTTGATCCCAGTTGGAAGAAAGCAAGTTAAGGATAAAAACCATGAGAAAAAGAGAAGATATCGTCCGGGCACACTTGCATTGAAGGAAATAAGACGCTATCAGAAGACAACTGATTTGTTACTGCGCGCTGCACCTTTTCAGCGTCTGGTTCGAGAAATAAGTGCATCAGTTAAATCTGATTTTCGTTATCAAGTTGGAGCATTACAAGCATTACAAGAAGCAGCAGAATCTTACATTATTGGATTATTTGAGGACACAAATTTGTGTGCAATACATGCAAAGAGGTACATTTTTTCAGACTAATGCGTAATAAGTTTTATGACTAATGCTTTTACTTTCTACACTCATATAGGGTTACAATAATGCCTAATGATATTCGATTGGCAATGAGAATTCGTGGTGAAGGAAGATGGAGCAAGTAAAAAAGAGCAATTTGTCGTTATATGCATAACTATATATTTTATTTACACAAAACAAATTATAATTACACATATTTTTATTCATTTTGTCGTAAAAATATTGAAAAATTGTCAGTACTATTTGTTGTTGTATTTTCAGTGCATTTTTTGAAGTAAAAAATTTTTTATTTACAAATAACGTAAATTTTAGATGTCTTAGATGTCAAACTAACTCTTTGAAGCAATTTAATTAAGTTTTTTAAAGTCATGTATAGAAGCTAGAGATAGAGAGAGAGAGAGAAAATTTATTTATTTTTGGAGAAAAATTTATTGCATAAAAAAGAAGAAAAACAAAATTTTACATGTTTACATTTTATCATTTTGGATTTATTTTTCATTCAAAAAAGTTTGTTACATTTAAGTGAAATTAAAGTTAAAATAAATTTTTGATGTGAAATAAAACTGTATTAACATCATGTCATTCAATAAAAATTTGAAGACCATGTTACGCGTCAATCAAGTGTTGTTTTTACTAAAAAAGAGAAGTAGGAGGTCTATGAGGGAAAAATAAAATAATAAAGAGAGTTTACATCAACTATTTGGCGTGATTTTCTTTCTTTTTCGAATGATGATGAGAAAGTCCCCAATGGGTAGGTAAAATTTAAGGAAACTCAACTTTTTCTTTATTCTTTCTCTCATATAACACGTGAAATTAAATTCCCATTCATGAAAAATACCACGAATAACTAATTCTATGTGGTCTTTAAATTTTAAAACCACTTACATAAATTTTATTTAAAAAAAAAAAAAAAACACTCATAACTTCATTTTTCAACAACATTCATCTGCAAAATTATAAAAATAATAAAATAATAATGATAAAAAAAGACAATGATGTTCAAACTCTTTCATTCGCGACTTCTTCTAATTAGAATAGAGGAAAAAAAGATTTTTCTTTCACTTTATCGCCGTTAGTTTTCCTTTTATTCACATATCTTAAAAAAATTAAGTTTGAAGAATGGAGCGGTAGTGGTGGTGATGTCATAGAAAGAATTAAATCTTATTTAAATACAAGAAAAAAAAACGTTTCATACACTTCAATAATATGAAAAAGATTCGTGCTATTAACACATTTTCACTCACACATGCGATGACTTATATCATTAAATTTTTATCTCTCTCTCAATCATGTTTCAATGTAATCTTTCTTTCTTTTTTTTTCATCAGCATTTATGCAAAAACACAACATTTCATTTGACTTAATAATTCTCATTTTTTTTATCTTCTATGAATGATTCTCGTTTTGTGTATAAAAGATTTTTGTAACTTTTTTTTTTGCAAAAAATGAATTCAGTAATTTTTATAATCTGTTAGTTTCGTCGCTTTTATGAGGATTCAATACACATTGAAAGTTTGTATCGTTTGAATCTATTGGAAATTGCCTGATACTGAAAACTAGCTAAACTATTTTTTTGTGTGTGAACATTCGTTTCATGTTTTACGGTGTTTTATAGAATAAACTTTTGTAAATCATACTTTTATTCGTCCTGCATATCTTCCGGTAGTTCATGCGGATTTAGCATACCCGGCACAGTTAATTGATGACGACGTTTTTCTTCTTGTGCTTTCTTAAGCTCTTGTTCACGCTCCTCTAAATAGAGATCTGAATCATCATCACCAGTTACTTCCTGTAATTGAAAATAAAAAAATAAATCAATGCTAATTGACTTTTGTTTTTATGTGTTTTTAATCTTACTCGAATTTGAATGATGAAATCTCTCAAATGTTCTTTAAATTGAGCCACATCGTGATCTAAATTAAAAAGTCCAGTAACAAAAACTTTTATTTGATTATCGGTCAAATGTCCAAACGCAGATTTTAGAAGTGAAGCAACATATTCTTGAATGTAGAGAACATTATTTGGAATTGGTCCGAGTGGAACTGTTATCGCATTTGCTTCAACTAAAGAGAACATATGGGCTAAAATTTGAGCGTGAGATTGAAGTGATGCCGTGTGCGATGTGTCCGTAACAACGCTAAAGATTTGCATAAGGATATCAGTAAAGTAGGTTTGATAAAAACTCTGTGCTGCTTGTGGATGTTGCTCGAGGTTTTGCAGAAGCTAAAATAAATTTAAAGACGTCAATTAAGTTTGATAAATGAAAGCAAAATATAATCTTACTTGAAACAAAATTGATAATCCAGTGTCTGCTACATTTCGCATTGTATGTTTGAATGCCCACACAATCGAATCAAATACCAATTTAAATTGCGTGGGAGGGATGTTTAAGAAAGCTTTAAAGCAGTGTAGGTTGACGGCTTGTAGCAATTCATAGAAATAAGTGCGATGTTGAGGATAGTCTTCAAAGTTTTTGTTAATCATATCGAGAGTGCATTCAAATACAGCATCGAAAATTTTTGGAACTTCACTCGTTATAACGCCCTCTAATTTGTTTACAATTGCCGCCATTGTGCTTAAAACTGTTGGTTCTCGTGCAGATGGAACGATAGTACGCTAGAAAGTTTAAATTAAAATTATAATCGAATTAAAGTAATCAAAATTCAATAAAATACCTGATAATCAAGCAAAACAGCATCTAGAAGAGGCGGTATAAAACTTTCCATGACCATTTGAGGGTCATTTGATCGTATAATCCATTCACTGATCAATGTTAATGTTTCTTTTTTTACCACATGCATTGCTTTTATTAGCGGCTGATTATTAATAGCAATACCATTAAGTGAAATCGCCTGTGAGATGTTTTCAGACATAATTTTGTAAACATTTAACATGTCAAGATAAATACATCCCAATTGAATAACATAATTGTGTCCAAGAGCTTTACAGGCGCGTACGTTTGTTTTTAAAATGCTCCCGATCTGTTTCACAGCTGCCATATCTTTGAGGATATCTGCATTTTCTGCCGCATGATTAATAATCCGATCCCAAACCTGATAAAAAGTTAAGATAAAAATCATTAAAAAGTAAATACATGGAAGTTTTTAAATGTTTTACCTCATTTGGCAAACTCATATATTTTTTAATGAGCCCATCTTGCTGTACTTGATCTACTTGAGCACTAATCATGTATCCGACAGCTTCATAAAATGTATGAACTTGTTGTGGTTGTAGATCGCAGATTATTGTACTTGTATTGGTAAGAATTTCTTCTACAAATGTACATCCTTCATTTGGTTGCATCGTTACAAAATGTCGTTTACACTTCATTGCAATCTTGATGAATGTATCGCATGCCATATCTTGTACACCATCATGAGTTTCATGCATAAATTCAAATAACTTGTTGACAACGGTCTTTAAAAATTTCCAATGAGCTCTCAAAAAACGTGGATATTGACCCACTACGTACATAATGTTACTCGCAATAATAGCCTTGTTATCCTTTCCTTTCTTCTGTTCACACAATCCCAACAGATCTTTAATTACAGCAACCAAAAATCTCTTTTCATCTTCTTCATAAAAGGCGCCAGAAATTGATCCAATAGCCCAACATAACGTGTTTAGATTTTTCCACGAAAATTCTGTTCCATTTACCTATGAAAAAGAAAAGAGGTAATTATTGATTAAACTAAATTTTATTTTCAATCGGCTCACCTGTTTATTCAATTTCTCAGTCATAATGCGTTCGGTATCAAAGTAATCCAAATGTGTTAAATAGACCAACGTTTCTCTCATATTCTTGTACAAATTGATACTGTTTGTGTCCTTCATAAACTCACGCACCACTTCACCGTTTTCATTTTCAACGACCAGCACTTCCTCCGGTTTAGCCATACGAGAAATCATAATGTTACGAACTTTCGATAAGATGTTTGAATAAAATTGACGACGTGAGCCCGATGACTGACCATAAGGATTTTCTTTATATAAATCAGCAGCTAAACTGTTCCAATATTCTAAACAGATTTTAAATAGCTCAACATCTTCCACTTCACTGATCATAACTAAATATATTAATGCCTTATTCACAGCATCAGCAGTTTCTCGTTTTTCAACTAATGTTGCATGAACTCTTAAGAATGTACACAAGAACATGGCTAAATTTTGCACAAAACACTGCTCTTCATCATTACCATTAGCATAAATTTGATTCATATTTGTATCGGCAGGAATCATTTGAACAAACTGTTCCATTGTTTGCACAAAGAGCTGCACGAAAATATGATCGTAATTCGGCAACTGGAGACCAGCAATTTCGGATAAACATTTTAACGTTACATTTCGAAACATTGGAATAACCAAAAACTTCTCAACAAGCATATTGATCAGTTTAGTTTCAAAAATGTATCCGAGTGGGATCCAATTGAGAAATTTAAGCAATGTCTCAAGGGTAGCACTGATGAGTGGTGCATTCAGTGAATTTTCCAAAACGAACGAGCAAAGTTGAAAAACTTGAGAAAATTCTGAACACATCGTGTCCTTTAGATGCTTTGCTTTTGTTTGTGTAATTTGTCCACTTGAGAAATCAAACACTTCTTCACTCAATAATTTCAAAATGATCATATTGTTTTGACAAAGCGTTTCATTTGTCTTTGACGCACCAACAATGTCACTTATGAAAGTCTCCCAGTTCTTGGGCCATTCACGTTTCAAAATCTGAACTAAAATAATGTTTAACTTATTGAGATAAACTTTATTCGTTTCCATAACTTTTGGTTCAGATGATGTTTTTATAATGAGTCCCACTACATATTTTTTTATGCCTTCACATTGATTCCTTGGTAAAACTTTCCAGCGCGTTTTGATAACTTCTTCGAGGATTTGAAGGGCATAATATTTTGTTTGTTGGTTTTCACTGAACTCTAAAATTGTGTCAACGCGCGTCCATGCATCTGGATGTTCTTTCAATGTGGTCAATATTTCTTGAGCCAATCGCAATTGTTCACCCTGACTATTATACAAGCATCCGACAATATTCTCTAATAAAGAAATGTCCAGTTTTTGAGAAAAATCAAGCAGTCGAGATGCTTCTTCCATTCGTAACGTCGCCATTCTTTCGTATTTAGCAGCTTCCTTCTGTTTCTTTGATTCAAAAAGTTTCACACTATACGGATTCACACAGGATTATAAAATAACTTTTTTTTTCCTTTTCACACTCTTTACAGTTGTTCCTGCTGCTGCTTCCAATCAACCATTCATTAAAAAAGAAATAATAACTTTAAATGTTCTAAAACGAGAAAAACAAGAGAGAATGAGGGAAAAATAAGCGGTTTTTGTATTTACAAACATCATCATTAATGAAATAATATAAAATCATCATCATCACTTTGGCCCATTCTCTTTTTTCTTTCAAATTTCTGCCTTTTCTGATCTTGAGTTTGTGTTTGTTATGACGTTAATGAAAAAAAAAGAAAATTATTTCTTATGCATCATATTTCTTTTCGTCAATCTATTTGTTTTTCTGTTTTTACACTATTATTAGTGAATATTGATCACATTTTTTGATTGATAACACTGAAAAAATTATTTGTTGCACTTTAATAAGATTTAAAGTGTGATCTATGATACTTTTTCAACATTTCATGAAACTTGCATGTATTTCGCATCATTTTTACGACAAACAATCTTCAATTCTTTCTTTAACCTAACATTGTTAAATCTGCAAGTAGAAAAGCGATTTATAGATGCGATAAACCATTAAGAGTCACATTACGGGATTAAACACTTGAACTAGTTGTTTGATGGGACACATCGTGAGAAATTGTAATTGTTTGAATTGTTCCAAAAAGTAACGCGATTTTTTCCGAAAAATAAAATGAGCGAAAAACGTAAGACTACTCAAAGTGAACAACAAATTTTTATTTCACTTTTTTCCACACAAATCGTTTCCTCAGTGATGAACTTTATATTATTTCATTTTCATATTGCTTTATAAACAAAATAAAGACATTTTTAAAATTTAATATCATGAAATATACCGATAAAATGCTTAAAAAATATTGGTTTCACTCACACTCACTTTCGAGACTCGCACTTTTTAGTTTAAATTAAAACTTTTAACGGTTCTTTCGTTAAGTTTATTTTATAATTTTATTTATTTTTGCTCAAATGTCTTTTGGAAAAATCTATGTAGTTGCATTACGGTATGAATAATAAAATTTATCACGTGTCTCTTATTCTTGGTTATTTAATATTAAGTGATTTTGAAAAAGCGCTCGCAAAAATATCGTTAAAATTCGAAAAGCGCTCTCGAAATTTCTTTGTTTTTAATATCAACATTCCAAACAAAAATTAGATTTCAAGAAAAATATTAATTTAGCAATTATGGAGGAAATGTTAAATGTTACAGTAACTGCACAAGAGTTAGAAGTAAGTATTGCTTTTAATATCTATTGCTTATTCTTAAATTGAAGTCTAAAATAACAATTACGTATTATTTCAGAAATATGAAAAAATTTATATGCGAGAATTATCTGAAACCAAAACAGGAGGATCAGTGTCAACTAAAACACAATTCGATTTTGCAAGTTGTTTGGTTCGTTCAAAATATGGAGCTGATATTCATAATGGAATAAAAATGTTTGAAAATTTGGCCAAAGATGATCCAGAAAACAAGCGCGATTATATTTACTTTATTGCAATTGCTTATACTCGACTAAGAGACTGGCAAACAGCTAAAAAGTATGTGCAATAATTGCAATTCTAATGAAATAATCTTAATGTATTTTAATCTTCATTTTAGATATGTAAAAGCCTTTCTAGAAATTGAACCAAATAATCTACAAGTTGCATATTTAAATGTGAGTAAATGAAGAATCAATTTATTTTAATATTAACTATTAAATTTCTTATAGGAACATATTGAAAAAGAAATGAATAAAGAATTAAAGAAAGATGTAGCCCTTGCAGGAAGTGCATTACTTGCAATCGGTGGTATCGTTGGATTAGCTTTTGCACTTGCTAAACGATAAAAGGAGTTTCATCATCACATTCATTGACTGAATTTCGTCATTGATGATTCATCACATTTTACTTCAAAACTTTGTATTTAAGGATCAAATGTTTCTAACAAGCAAAGTCTTGTTAATTTGAAATTATTTATTAGCAATTTATTATTCTTCTGTACTTTTTTTGAAATAAATTGGAATACTTATGTTGTTATCAAATCATTCAACCTAGTTTATTATAAAGTGATACAAAATTCTTTTAAAGAATATTAACAAAATTTATTGAACATGGTATACAAAATTTTAGACATATCAATGTAAATTTAACATTAATAAATAGAACGTGAAAATCACAAAATATTTACTTTAAAACTTATGTAAAAAATCTATTGCACTTCATCTTATAACATCAAACAATATGTTTGGTTCCTTTGACCGAAGATAGAAAGCAAAGAAGCCCATTATTATAGAGAATGCTGTAGTTACAATTATCGATCGTCTTGAAAAAGAATACGGTCCTAATGAAACAAAGAAAGGTCGCGAAACAGTGCGATTTCTCTGTTGCTGAAGAATCATTTGCTTTCTTGCTTCATGTATTCTATCTTCTTCTTCACGCATTAATTGTCTAAAGGAGTAGAAAAGGAAATATAAATTTAATTGTAAAAGCTTAAAATTAAATCATGCTTACTCTCTTTCAATTATAGTCTCAATATCTCGTTGAATTTCATGTGGTGGATACTTTTCAAAGAGTTTTTGACTATAATTCAAAAGATATTCGAAAGGTAAATCCTCGGGAAGCTTTGATAAAAGACAATGCAATGAAGCTCGATCGCAATCTTCTCGAAAAATTTCATCTTCACGAAACATGACTATTGCAGCGGAGACATAAAGAGGAAGAAGAGGGTCTGATGCTAAGAAATAATCATAAAGTCTTACAACAGATTTATATGTGTTGAGACTATGACCAAACCATGTTAGATACCATGGAAGTGCAAATAATAGACCACATTGACTTTTCTCCAAGTACTCATACAGTTCTTTTTTCTCACGATAAATAATTGCAAAAACAGTTAAAAGTCTTTTTTGAACAGTCTCAAATGTTTTTTGCATGCACTCTGCTAAATGATTTGTTGATAGAATTTCCATAATACGATAAGCAACTGCATCACCAGTAACTAATAAGAATGTGATTGCCTTAAAAGAAACAAAGATTTAAAAAATGCATTATGTTTAAATTTCTAATAACTTACAACATCATGATATCCCTGAAAATATGATAGATGTGGATATTTTGTAATTACTCTTAAAATTACAACCGTCAATTGATCTTGAAGAGCTAATCTTTGTTTTAATGGTATGCCGGGTGGAAATCTTCGTAAACTACGATTAACATCTAAAACCACTTGTTCATATTCTTTGTGATTTTTGAGCTCTTCTAATGTTGGCACAGTTTCTAATTTATTTGTATCGACATTAAGCAGCAAAGGCCACACAATTCTTCTTAAATCATCTAAATTGAAAACATTGATTATAGGAATATGTTAATTGATATAGTTCTATTACCATTAACTAATCCATACTCAGATTTAGCAAAAGAAACCCATGTATCTAATGTAGATTTTGGGTCACTTATTGCATCTTGAATTAATTTTCGTTTCGCCTTCTCTTCAGAATTTTCTGGATCTTAATTTAAAACGAAATATTAGGCATTCTTTATTGATTTATCAAAGGTTATCTTACACGTCTCAAAGCTCAATTCACTAGGTTCATCGTTCACAATTTCTTTTATTGCTTCCATGTCTGACCTTACAAAATCTTTATTTTCATTATTTTTGCCATCTATATCATTTTTAATGTGAACTTCTGAATTTTTTTCACAATTTACATCATCAACTGTGTTTTCCATAATTTATTTCATAACTTTTATAATCTTTTTCTAAAACTTTTAAGGCGTAAATAATAATTTTTCTTATCAATATTTTTTCATGTAAATCAATTATTTTGATTTGATACAGTGAAAACCGGTTACATTTATATTTAAATTTAGAAAACTCGTTAAATTATAATTATGAAAAGTGAATTAAAAATTACTAAAATGATGAAATTTCTTTTTTAAAAATGTTTATTTTGCTGTATTAGATATGTTATATGATTCATTAGAAAAAAAATACTCCACAAGTGATGTAGTTTTGAAAGGGGCTTACTTGCACAATATCAGAACAACATCACTATAGTGCTGAAGTTTATTTATTCTAAACTTGTACAAAAAAAACTGATATTTAATTTTTTTATATAATTTTCCTAATCTCTAAAGGCCTAAAACAATGATATTTGAGTGATGATTGTTTGCTAATTTAATTTTACTACAAATATGTGCTAAAATCTTCCTAAATTCCCCCAAAAATAGTAATTCTAATTCTTCCATGTAACAAAAAAAAATTTCATGAAACCTTTTTATAAGAAATGGGTTGTGTTGAGAGTAAAGTGAATGAAAATTCAAATCCAAATCTATTTGAAGTCATTTTTGCTGATACAGATGATTTGGTGTACTACAATTCACAGCTTGAGATAAATGGTAAAATTTCAAAAAGTTTTTTTATCATGCAAAAAAAATTGCGTATAATGTCGTTTTATCAATTTTATCTACATGTTCTGTTTATCGTTCTCAATTCCAGGAAATGATATTATATTGTATCGGAAAAACCGACCTCCTCTATCGTGGCCATTAAAATCATTGAGAAGATACGGTTATGATGCGAATTTTTTCACATTCGAAGCTGGGCGGAGGTGTGCCACAGGTCCAGGAATTTTTAGTTTCAAGTGCCAAGGAAGAGCTGATGTGTTATTCAATACACTTCAGCAATATATAAATAATCAAGCATATAATCCGGAAGATATAAATCTTCATGATTTTGCAGTGCCAAATGCATCGAATAGAAACATTGCTCAGCTGAATAGTCTCAATTTAGGCGGGACACTTCATCATACGGGCATTCAAGGAAGTTCATATATTGTAAACACGAGGCCAAATAGTTCACTCAGTCCCAATGGAACAAACTCAATTCAAAGTCGAAGTACAGATACATTAACTGCCGATTATTTAGAACCAAATCCAAGCAGATCAGTGACATCACATGTCGCAAGATTTTCGTCTAACAATCGTATGAGCTCATTTGGCTCTGGACCTCTTTCGCCTTCATCACCTGGCTCACCGAACAGTTATACTAATATCCTCGAAATTACAAATTTAAATCAGCCTCAAACACATGCACCTGGCAACATATATCAAGAATATCCATCTGGTAGTGTTAGTAAACCTTTAAAATTATCACTCGACACTCAAACACAGCAACAAACGTTGCCTGTGGAACAAGGTGCAGTTACTAGTCAATTAAGAATCGCAACAGTAGTAGCTTCGAATAATCCCACAATAGCTACCACAAGCAGTGCAAATGTCTCCACAAACACACCTCAAAAGAACGATCCAAACACAAATATCTATATGAATGCAGAAATTGGCGACCCACGAAAAACAGCAGTAGCAACGGAGAATGTTGTGAAACCCGTGCTGAGAGCAACACTCGCACAAATGGAAAGCCTCGAGGTCGACCCTGAAGATGAACACTCTGTGTCGTCACCAGATTCTGTGAAAGTCAATCAAACTGCGCTTTATATGAATGTTGCGATTGGCGATGAAAATAACAGTCAAGTGACATCACCGCCTGCTCAACTACCTGCAACAACTCAAATATTAAAGAAAATCAACCACCTATTGCTACAACACCGCCTGTCTTGGCCAACAATCTCAATTCAAAATTAAATGATATTCAGAAAGATTACACTAAGAATGTTGTGAATGGTAATGGTGGAAATATTTTCGGTTTCACACGTACTCCATTCGCACAAGAAACCACACGTTGTTATGAAAATTTAGAAATTGGAATGACGGAAATGAAGCCGTTGATGTTGAGAAATCGCTATTCGCGACCAGAAATTTTCTCAAAAGTTGATTTGCCACTAATTGATCGAATAGATAAATCAGAACCATGCACACCAACACAGCGTAAAGGCATCAACTATATCGTTCTTGATCTCGATCAGCCTCATCCGATAAATGGTAGCAGCCTCACTAGTAATAATTCAAATAATAATGGCAGTATCGATAGCTGTAGTGATAATCAAAGTCAAATGACAAGTTCGACATCAAATGGACTATTGCAACCAGAAAGTCCAAAGAAACTTGGCTATGCAACAATCGATTTTGATCGTTCAAATGCATTAAGCAACATTCTTTTGAATAATCCCATTAATGACTTTGATCAAAGCTGCAGAAAAACTCGCCATGACTCAAATGTCACACCTATATTGATGGCAATGAAACACAGCAACTCGATGAGTGACTAAAGTGCATACAAAAAGAGAGTTTGTATTTTTCTATACTTGTATCTACATATTTCATAGAGTAAAATTAAATCTCAAGAAATCTCGTCACATTTATATTTTTGAAATGATGCCGCATCAAAAAATTCTCCTCTTACTTTCTTAAATATTTCCTGATGACTAGAATCATAGAATATTTTCAATTTAAAAAAGAGAAACGACAAAAGAAAGGTTGATATGCATGTGAGTGAAATTTTTAAATAATACAAAATTGTTGAACGTAAAAAAATGTTGGAAATGACCAAGGTAAAGATACTTCGATTAATCGCAATGATTTCAATTTTATAGAAAGCAGCTAGAAATTTCTAAAACGTCTAATTTTGTCAGAGCCCGAAATCGAATAATGAGTAAGTAAACTCATGAATAAATTTACTCAAGTAACAAAATTTACTTACTCATTGAGTAAATTATGCGACGATTTCGGGTTGTGAATTTTGCAATAGAAAATTTGAATTGTTGAAGAAATTTTAGTACAATTTTTCAAATGTTTTGTTTTGTTTACATTTTGCAAAAATGGGAATTCATCAAAAACTCGTAATATATGTGATTAAACAGCAAGAATTAGCTAGAGAAAGGAACAATAAGTGTGAAATTATCAGATACAAAAAGAATACAACGAAAGTTTTGATTATTTTACGAGTTTTTGTAGAAACTTCAAATTTCCTACCAATCAAAGATTAATCGAAGTATCTTCGCCTTGAAAGTGAATAAGAAATAATGATTGTACACATCGAATATTTAAAAGGAAAATACAAACAAATGCGGAATACGTTCCAATTTAGAAGAAATTTCAAATTAATTTTTTATAAAAAAGCAAAAATTTAGAGAGAAATTAAATACATTTTATTATTGATATTCGATTCATATATGAAGGAAATGAATTGTGATTTGTTGAATGTGAGAAATAATAGAGTCAATGTTGATATAGTAAAAAGTTAATGGAATGTCTTTAAAGGATTAAAACAAAAACAGAGAAAAACTTTATACAGCACAAAGAGAAATATTTTTTACGTTTTCCTAATACGATATTTTAGGATAAATATAGCTTTATAGCTTTCGATTAATCGGGAGCAGCATAATTAATTATGACAGTTAAAAATCGATTTTTAATGCAAAAAAAATGATGATTATATGATGAGAAAAATATTCTATAGAATTTTAGATATAAAATAATGAAACAAACAAAGAAAAATAATAAAAATATAAAATAATGATAGATGATGATTCAGTCTCGACGTTATCGTCGACTAAACTTGAACACAAATTTTTTTTGCTAATGTTGAATTTTTCAAAAAAAAATATTTTTGTTTAATGATCGGAAAAAAATTATTAATATCGATTGGAAGAGAGAAGAGAGATAACGTTAAACTTGAAATTTCAAAATTTTATATATCAAATAATCGCGACTTGCTAAATTTTGACTTTTTCTTCTTAAATTAGCTAATTACTTGCGTAGAGGATGATAATGATATACCAAAGTTGCTAAAGAACAAAAATATATTTAGTTTATGAGTGAGCTAGAGAGCCAAAGTCAATACATATTAGCAAAAAGGCGTTAAAATATCCGTATATAATTTTAAAAGTCATGTTACGCATAATATAAAGAAACATACATATAATGAGGTTTTAATGAATCTAAAAACCAAAAAAAAAATATGCATGATACTAAATGTACGCTATAAACGTTAGCTGAAATAAGCCAAAGATGGATTAAAAGATGAAACACATTGTCCTATAAAAATATACAATAATAAATATACAGATATACAGATATATTTAAGAATAAATTGATGTTTTTGATTATTCAAGTGCAAATGTGATAAATAACAGGTGCCATGAAACAGCAACAGGAAAGAAATTTTCTGCCGGATTCTGGAAATCTTCTCTTCACACTGATATAACACTGAGACAGAAGAAAGAGAGAGCGAACATATCCTTTTGCTTTCTTCACATTTCAGGGTCGTAGTCATTTTCTTCTTTATCAAAACGTGTCCTTGCGCAGTACAAATAAGAAGATATAAATTGTTTCATTGTTAAAGGTGCTAATTTTTTTCAAGATATTTCAGCAAATCTCTTATTCGAGAGAGTAAGTGCAGAACAAAAGGTGACGAGACTTCTTATCAAAAAAGGAGCAATCGATGCTGCTATTATCCGTTTCACACTTGAAATGTCTCTTTCTTTATTGTTCTTATCTTTATCTTTGAAGCATCATCATTGTCTTTATATAATTGATAAAAATAAAAGAAATGATACAATGTTGAGTTAAGAGAGAATTGCATATAGAAATAAAAACTTTTTCTAAGCTTCAAAATTTGAATTAAATAAAATTTTAAAATTTTTTGAAATAAATTATTAGTTTTTCAAAGTATTTAATAACAAATTTAAATTAATTTTAAAAATTTTAAATTTGTTTTTCATACTTTTTAAAGAGAGAATATAAGCATGTTCGAAAGAGAGCGACAGTGAGAAATTCGATGTTGTTTTCATTGCTTCACAATAACATATAAATGCAATTGAGTCTCTCAGCAGCTGCTATCCCTCTCTTTGCTATCAAATTTTCTCTTTTCTAATGTTAATTTAAATTGTTCATTCCTTACTTTTCCTCAATTAAATAAAATATAGATAAATTAATTTTCGATATAATTTATGACAAAGAAAAAGTCAAAACAGTCAATATAAAATTATAAATTAAAAAAAACTCTTTCTCTTCCCCTTCATCTTTATCTTAAGCAAGAGAGCGAGAGAGAAAGAATTTCGAATGAATGTTGAATGTTTCAATGTTGCATAATGTTTAGTATATTTTTCTTTATTTCATCTACCAATTGTTGTTTTTCATAGCAGCAGCAAACTTAGTTCTTATTCACAGCAGCTACGAAACAGACAAACATTCAAAACTCAAAACAAAAATTTGTAGTCAATTTTTTTATGAATTGAGAATATTTTTTTCTGTTCAAAAGAGCGACTACAACAGTATTGCCTAATTTAGCCTATTTTCTTCAGCTGCAATCGGATTATTTAAGACCTAAAAGGATTATCATGGCACTGTAGTGTTTTAATTAATCGCGATATGTGAAAAACAGATACTTTAAGTGAGGGAGAGAAAAAAATTCAAGGCGTAGAACATTTTCATTTCAAACATTTTTACGAGTATATGCGCGTGTGTATGTAGAATAATAAAAAAAGACTCTTTTCGGTGCAAATTTTATTTGAGTGTGTTTTGTATTAATTTACATAGTATATCAATATTGTGTGAATATACATTACACAAATATTTAATATATATCTATCTCTGTATATTGTGGTTCTTTTGTGTCTTTAAGATTTTAATATTATCTCACATCAACACCATAAATATAAACTCTTGCTATATAGCTAGAGCCCACATGATAAATACTATTGGCATTAAACAAGTTATTTAAAAATAAATTAGCAAGAAATTTGTTTCTTTTGTGCTACCAAGAAGTCTGTGGTCTCACTCGTGTTCAAGAACAGCATCGATTTTCTCTTTTTATTGAGTGAAATTTATGCTTGTTTGTGAAAAAAATAATTGTGTATGTTTTTATTTTGTGAGAGTCAATGACGTTCAAGTTATATCCACTTTAAAAAAAGAAGAGATAGAATTCCATTAAGGATTATTGCAAAAGAGGAAAAAAGGACCCAAAACTAAAAAACATTTCGGTCCGCATCAAAGCTCAGGACAATTATCTAACAAATGTGAGTATAATTTATGACTTTAATGAGCTCTAACAATCTGTCAATGTGTTTTACTGCAAATTAGTGTTGTTATTGTAGACGTCTAAGATCTACAACTTTTTCTACGTAAACGAAAATTTTTGTCTACAGTCTACGAATTTTATCTACGTAGACAAAATTTACGGTAGAATCTACGTAGACCGTAGATCGTAGACATATACGATAACAACACTGCATTTATTTAAAAACTTGTCAATTGACTTGAGAAAAATATTTTAGTGAATAAAACTTTCAAGTTTTTCTATGATTTCAAGTTATGTGAAAACTATGTGTTGATATTTTCGCAAAAGCGACCATATGACAGCTTTCACATAACAACTCTCTTTCTTCTACTCATAGTAATAAGTTGTAGTCTATTTTTGGAGTGAAATGAACGATAGCATTTTTCTTATTAAGCAAGAAAGAAAAAGAAAAAAGTTAAGTAAACATACGCTTATAAGAGAAAAAGATGCCGATCAAAATCAGTGTTTGACGAAAAATTAAAAACACGCGGTTTGTTGTTTCAAAAATAGGTCATTTAGAAGAGTCCAAATAAATAATAATTAATGCGGGTTTTTGTCAAATAAAAAAAGAAAATAGAACAAACATTCGATAGATTTTTAGGATGGAAAATTTTTATTTCTCTCGCAGAAAAGTTGACGGTCATAAAGATGTTAATTAAGTAGGGTAATTTAATTAAACAAGGCCCACTAAAAACAAAGTCTTGTGAAAAATTACCATAAATAATTATACTAATTTATATAAATAAAAGGCAGACACATTATGCGAATGCAGTCACTGGTTGGTATTTAGAATCACTTATTACACAGTTGAGTATGTATACTTTATCAGTTTGTCAAGTGCTCATCTTCAACACGTTCATACTAACAATGTTGTGTCTGAACTTTTATTAAAACTTTCAACGATCCATGACAAACAGTAGTGAGCATCATTGTGAAATTTTACACTCAAAGAGAGACGATTAAAACGTGTGTGAAGGTGATTTTATGGCAAGAGTTATTATCAGCGAGGCAAAGTGATATCGTTAAATTATAAACACATTTCCTCGTGTACTCGCACATATGGTAACATATATATGAAATTTTGTGTTCATAAAAATAATAACATTGTCATATAACAAATCGTAAAAGTGTCACAATCATGCCTTAAAGTTATTCGTAATAAACCATGGCATAGACAGAGAGAGAAAAAAAGAGAAGCCAAAGGTGTTTTCATTCGATTCTTATTTACGACCATGGGCTTTATTTTGATAATAGGCAAGCTGGGATAAAGATAAGATAGAGAAAAAGAAAAATAATGAAAGTAAATAAGCAAAACGCGCCTAAGATAGTTCCTCCCTAGTTGCAAGAAATATTCGAGATTTCATTTTGTTTCCTCTCTTTCTTATTTTTATTTGTGTTTCTTTCGTTTCTCTTCTGTCATTTCACATTTGCAGCTCATCCCACACAAGTGAAAGCCAAAAATAATGAAGTTTATTAGCTTCCAAATGATGATGAGTGTCCAATTTTTTTTAATGATAAGAATAAACAGAGCGATCACAGTTAGTGCCATTTTCACATTTTTAAATGACTAAACTTAAATGCATTCTCACGATAATAAGCATCATGTGGTGAGCTTAGTTTTTTAGCATGGGCATAATCATCATCATCAAATGTTTTCGTCATCACAGCAATTTCATGTTCACTTGAAAACTGATGAAAACTTTATGTCACTCACCTGGGACTCTTGAGAGTGAGAAAGCAATTTGCAATTTATCCACTTAGAGTTTTTACATTTTGCAATATAAAAAACAAACAATTTTTTCGTGAACTATAGAAGAAAAAACAAGGCGAAGACACTCCAATCAATCGCAATTTTATAGAAATCAGCGAGAAACTTTTCGCTATATGAGTCCTACTTAAGCGTAGATTTGTTTGGGTTTATTTCCTTCTAAAATGTCTAATTTTGTAACTGAAAATTTGAAAATATTTGTAAACATTGTTTTGTTTACATTTTGCAAAAATGAAAATTTATTAGAAAATCAATAAAATCTTGTAATATCTATCATAAAACTACAAGAATTAGTAAGGAAAAGGAACAAAAAGTGAGAACTTAACAAATAAAACTACCGTCTTCCCTCGAATATAAGAAACGTCTCTTGTTTTCGAAAAAAACTCAGAAATTTTAAACAAAATACAATTTTTAGATTCTGTCTTGTTACAATTTTATGTATTGTTATAATAATTATATTTTGAAACATATATCTTAAAACTTTTTCTTGGATATATCATTAATTATTATAATGTAGTCCATTATAATAATTCTTTACACAAAAAGTATGATAAATAAAAAATAATAAAAAAATTTAAAGTATTTTTCAAAAGTGTCTCTTATATTAAGAGTCTCTTCTATTAGAGACAAAATTACATTATTTTTTTAAATTCTAAATTTTGTCAAATTCGAATACAAGAGACGTTTCTTATATTCGAGGGAAGACGGTAGAATGCAATCAAAGATTTACTTAAAATTCGAGTTTTTGAAAAAAAAATCAATTTTCTTAGAAATCGCAAAAATCAGAGTGTCTTCGCTATGAGGAGAAGAATATAAAGTAAAATGGAAATGGTGCTCTTTCAATAAATGT
>JACWBX010003757.1:57920-74397 GCA_014622435.1 Polypedilum pembai
TTTTAAATGACTAAACTTAAATGCATTCTCACGATAATAAGCATCATGTGGTGAGCTTAGTTTTTTAGCATGGGCATAATCATCATCATCAAATGTTTTCGTCATCACAGCAATTTCATGTTCATTTGAAAACTGATGAAAACTTTATGTCACTCACCTGGGACTCTTGAGAGTGAGAAAGCAATTTGCAATTTATCCACTTAGAGGTTTTACATTTTGCAATATAAAAAACAAACAATTTTTCGTGAACTATAGAAGAAGCAAGACGAAGACACTCCGATTAAAAGCATTTTTATAGAAATCAGCTAGAAACTTTTATTTTTCGTTAGATGAGTCCTACTTAAGTGTAGATTTGTTTGCACTTATGGATTTTCGGTTTATTTCCTTCTAAAATGTTTAATTTTTGTAACTGAAAATTTGAAAATAATTGTAAACAATGATTTGTTTACATTTTGTAAAAATGAAAAATTATTAGAAAATCATTAAAATCTCGTAATTTATATGATAAAAATGCTAGAATTTGTAAGAGAATGGAACAATAAGTGTGAACTTAATAGATAAAACTAGAATACAATTAAAGATTTGCTTAACATTCGAGTTTTTGAAAAAAAAATCAATTTTCTTAGAAATCGCTGATTAATCGGAATGTCTTCGCCTTGAGAAGAAGAATATAAAATAAAATGGAAATGGTGCTCTTTCAATAAATGTGCAATAAGGTAAAATTAAAGAGTACAACACAATAGAGAGTAAGAAAGATATGAAGTGAATAATGAAAGAATGACGCAATTTACATAAGTGAAACAAAGCAACTACAAAAGAGTGTACGTGAGTGTAGAATTTATGGGTCAACTTTAAACATCTATGAATATTAATAATAATGAGCTAGTTGCACTTTTCATATAATTTTTTTTTTCGAGTGGCTCCATTCACTGATGTCAATGATGCCAAAGTAGCGAAGTAATTTATTGAAGAACCTTGCATTCAAACACGTTACAGTTTACGTTCAAAAGGTCTTTTTTTTGTAACTAACGGTATGAGAGAGGCGGCAGTGGCAGCAGTGTGGCATTCACTTCCTTTTTCTTTTAAAAGGTATTTTGTTATTTGAGCTCAAAGAAAGCATTGTACAAAGTCGGTCGGCTACAATGAATGATGTGAATAAAACGTCACGGCTAATTACTTTTTAGAAATGAAAATTTAGTGTTATGCATATATATTTCTTTTGGTTGATTTATTTATGAACGATATGAGAGAGACAGACAAACAAAAAGAAACACATGGAGTGAGGAAAAAAGAAAGGAAAAGAATGAGGAACAAAGTGTGTCATATACAATTTGTTATTTTGATCACATAGAAAAATTTGATTAAAATCTTTTGCTCTCGACAAAGTTGAATAATTTTTTAGGCTTTCATTCAATAATAAAAATCTTTTTTTTCTTTTGTGGGTTATCAGCTGTTTGTGTCAGTTATGAGGAGCGATTAGCCTAAAAAAACTTTTTTTATGTGAATTTTGTAACGTTCTGCAAAGAAGGTTTTACGATCAACGGGTGTCGAAGTGAGATTTTTTGCTCATTTTCTTCTTTTTCTCTGATAAAAGGGGATTGAGACAACTGTTTACACACCAGATTGTTCAATTTTCTCAATTATTCTATCATAGACCGATTTTTTTTGCTATAGCAAGCAAATTCATAGTGCGGATAGTAAAAATTAATGAAGTGAAAAGTCAAAAGAATTCTTTATGAAAATTGTCAACAATGCTTGAAATGACAGAATAAATGAGAAACAAGTGAAAATTGACGCTTTTTAAAGATGAAAATTGGTTCAATAAAGATTTGATATGCATGAATTCAATGGAATTTATCATAGACATGCATGAATGTTAAATGTATGCTAAAAATGCCACTTTCTTCTCTTTCTTTCGCTCTCACTATCTATCTTATACAAAATTCATAAACACATTCTTGAGAAAAGGTATCTAAGTAACATAGTCAAAAGCCATTGCACTGTAGTTATGTTTAAACCTGGGTAGATTTATTCAACTGTTATGCAGCAAACAATACAATTATTCAGGGGAAAAATAAAAATTCTGCAGAAAAATTTGAAATTTTTTTTGAAAGTTACTGCGTTTTTTCCATGTAAACAAAGAAACTTATTTTCTTATATCAATTTTTTAAAGAAGTTTTCAATCGATAAATAATTGTCATTTGTTTAATAAAACACTATGAAGAAGTTTCGTAAGATAATTTAGTTTAATTGAAGAGACATTTGTAGAAGTTTAAAATTCTTTTTTTCATCTTTCTTCAGTTTTCTGCATTTTCTGCGAAGTTTTTTTTATCCTTCGATTATTTGAAAAATTCAAATTTTAAAAAGTTTGTTAATAAAAAGCTTAAATATTATCATTTAGCTAATTATTAACGTTTCTCGACATAAAAGAGGTATTTTACAAAACTTTTTTAGGCTTTATTTTACACTATTTTAGCTTAAAACTTTAAATATTTTATTCTTACTTCAACATTTATTTTTGAAAATGTCTTTCAAGAGTTTCGAAAATTCAAAAGTTTTTCGAAAATTCACAAACTTATTTGAAAAAAAAAGTGAAAATATTTAAAATTTAACAGCTAAAATTTTTGAGTGAAACTACCAAGTCTCTAACTATGTATATTTTCATCACACGAAGACATTCATTAGCACTATTTATTCTTAAACACACAAAAGTTCTTTCTTTTATTTCAACCGCACATAACATCCTAGAAATGAATAAAAACCAGTGAGCGAGAGAGAATATGCTTCAAAAATCACAAAAAAGAAAATATTTGTCTGGCAAGTTTGTAAGGAAGTTCATTGCAAGTCGGAAGATAAACTTGAGACAATTCTGAACTTTTTGTTTTTTTCATTTCATATCAAATGTTGTTGAAGACAAGCAGTGCTAAAATGATTATGTTATGTGTTTTTCTACAACTTTATAAAAGAATTAACAATATTACGATAATGAATGAGGGAAAAATCCACTTTAGAGTATCTTTTTACTCGCATGAGCGAAATTTCTAGTAGCAAAAAGCAAAAACAACAACGTGAATTTGCTATTTTTCTATTTTTGGTAATTCAAGATTGTTTATGAAACTTAAGCGTTAGCATTTAGAGAATATGGTTCGATTTTGTCATCATCTCTCTTAGTCATAGTTTATTTTAAAATTTAAACTAATGAATTTTCCCGATTTTAGTCTATTGTAAATGATTTTTGTAAATATTTTAATGAAAAATCACAAATTCAATTAATTTTTGTCGTAAATAATTTTAAATTTTTCAATCAGTCAATGCTGCGCTGTTGCCAGATTTCTTTCTTCCCATTTTTGTGCGCATCTAATATAACATTGAACTTTTGTGACTTTTTGAAGTCTTCTTAAATGTTGTTGTAAACGCCATGCGATGAAGATGAAGTGAGAAGTAAGAGAAACTTATTCTGACATTTCGTTTCTCGAAGCTGAAAAAAAAATTGTAATTAAACTTATACTTTGAGGCTTACATCAGTCGATCAATGAGCCTCATTTCACATTTTTATATTCTTAGAAATTTGCATCATCACAAAATTGCACTTCTTCTTCATCTTCTTTTAACTTATGTAAACATTTTGCTTGTTTATATTTGCAGAAAAATCATCAGAGAAGAGTGTGACTTGATTTCGATGGCGAATGCAGTACCGAGACAAAATAGTAATGAACTTCAAACAAACGAGTAAGTATCATTGCATAAAAGAATAAAAGAGATGCTTTATAAAGCAACATGAGAGCATACAATCAAGAAATATAAGAGAGAGCGAATTGTTTTATGCTCAGGTGGAAAATTTGTGTCTGTCATTGCTTGTAATCTTTCGTACTCTAGAAATATGTTTATATGCTAAGTCTTAAATTTCTATCCACATGCTGAGCTGTAAAGCTTTCCTTTAATTCATCCCAATGGATATATATCCGCACTCGAAGCGATTGACTGCATTGTAAATAATGATTGTTGAAAATCTGTTTGGCAAATACTATGATACTGCTTGCCTGCCTGCCTGCCTGCTCTTTGTTTTCACTCTCCAAAAATTTGCTGAATAGCATTTATAAAATATTCATGTTTTATTAGGATGAATAGAGATTGATTTTATGATGTTTCAAGTGGAAGATAGTTCCACAATCGACTCTATAATAATTGAATTGAAAGAGAAAGATGGATTGAAAACACAAGCATGATTTTTTGATATATTGTTTGAAATTTTAAGTGAAGTTTATTAATGAATTATGAAAAGTTCACACGAGTGCTCCATCAACAATACATTATCAAATTATTCTGCTAATTGAGTTTTGAAATCAATTCTAACTCTCTTTTCATATATTTGCAGCCAGGGGCTTGGTCTTAAAAAATTATCCGTTATATTTTTCTCAGTTTTGAATTTAAACGCGTTTTATTGTAAAAATTTGAGATTTTTATTGAGAAAAATGCGTTAAAATTTAAATTTTTATAACGAACTTTTAATCGTATTTTTAAAGGAAACAAAAATGTGTGCAAATTCAAATTAAAAATAATAAAGATCAGTTCAGACCCCCTAGATATGCAGATATTTCAACAATGAATATATTTTTTAACATGTTCCAACATGAACAAGATTCTCACATTAAAACGGACTTTCATTGAAAAACCAATAAAAACTCTCACGGTCAAACGGTGTTGGTCATTGTGGGCTATAGTCTGAATTCTTTTTTCGAGTATTCTCATAGAGTTTTATTTTGATGGTTAGTCATTGCAATTGAACGATACATTGAAATGTTTGTTCGCACTTTATTGCTTCAGTTCATGTTAAATAAAATTGCTTGTACAATGCATAAAGGTCTTTTTCATGTATCGATAGCTAAAAAGTTCAATGGCTAAGAGTCTAAGCAACCATAACGACATGAGATTACACACAAGTGTGTCTATATTAAACTTAACTACAGTCACTTGTTATACAAGAAGAAAGAATATTGTCAATTTGTCAGCTGAAAAATTTTTCAATCGATACTTTAGGTAGGAAGAAAATGGCCATCGTTAAAAACAGACGTATTTGACTAAAAACACATTTGTATTTTTGAAATGTATTATTATCGGTAATAAAATTAAAGCGTCGAAAAAGAAAGCAAAAAAATAAATTACTTAATTGTCTCAATTATATATAATTGATATTAAAATTCTTATTATTGCTTATCACGACATAGATTTTACGTGTCACTTTATGTCATGCAATGAGCGGCACATACTCTGTTGTTTTGAGATTTAAATCTTTTTTCATAAAGGATTAAAATTTCAAATGATTGTTGTGTTTGTGTGTGTAGGCTGAAAATGATATCTCTGACTTCTCATTTACCCCTCTTGTTTTCTTTTACGACATAAATTTTTTATAACTTGATTAGCATTATCTTCAATAAGCGAGCGCATAGCTTTTCATTTTTTTTCTTCTCATACTTCAATCTTACATGTCGGAATGCAATTTGGCACAGAAATAAACGAAAGACTGTCTCAGTTTCCTCACTCTTGTCACTCAATAATCACATGGTGAATTAGATTAGTCTGTCAAGCGACTCTTTGTCAACTCCGTGATAGAGGTTTCGGCATCATAATTGTCTAATGACATTAGCTCTAAATGCTTGTTGATGACTATTTATATGACAATCGTACGCATTGAGGCTTAAATGGAGTTTATTGCCATGTTTTCGAAACATTTCTTAGTAGGCTTTAAGCTCTAAAGATTCGCTTTAAATAGAAATTTTTCTTCTTTCATTTAAGAGTCAAAGAATGAGGAAAATTTTGCGACAAAAGAAGAACTCAAATACATTTTTTATTACAACAACAAGCGCCGAAAAACATTGAATGAAAATAGAGAAAAAGAAAAAAATCACATAAAATATACAAGAGCATGCGCAATACTGCCAATCTACTGCAAAACAAAAGATTTATTTTTTTTCTTTTTCGAAAATCATTTGAAATTCTCTCTCGATTCTCATTTTTCTTACTCTCAGTTCAGTTTTAAAAACAGAAAACAACAATGAAAAAAAAAAATATTCACTGCCGGTATCTTCTCTTCTCTCTCTCTCTCATTTTAAATTTACTATGTACATGTGTAAAAATCGATTTTACTCTTAAGCCCATTGGCATGATGATGATGAGGAGGTAATTAAAGAAGGGAAAAAAACAATTCTTGCAACATTGCAATAATGCCATTGAGAGTGAGAGTTGGCGTGCGGTTAGGTAAGCGATTATGAACTCTACAGAGTATGTAATTGCAAAATAACAAAACGCAACACACTTCCCACCTATACAGCACGCATAATTGAATTCATTTACAGCCAATTACTGTGCAGTAATTGCATGAAAACATTTCTAAGCTCTGATGACAAAATCAGCAGAAAATTGATGAGAATTTTTTTCCTCAATCATAAACAATGAATAAATTAAGTGCTCACTCTCATCGCCTCTTCATTGTGCATACATTTTGGCGAGTAGATTTTTGATTTCAGCACTCACTTGTTCAATGGTGATTTGTGTTTGTTTGTGTTGATTTTTTATGGGATAATCCAGGATTTCTATTCAATGGAATTCAATGTGCCGTATCTTATTTATGTATTATCCTTTTAGCGTGCTGAACAGTTGAAATTTTTCTTTTTTTTTGCTCTAATAAATCCTTTGCAAAAAGTTTTTATACCAGCAGTTTCAATCGAAATTTTGACCGTTGAAAATAAAATTTAAACAGATTTTGAATTTTCGAAATTTTCGAAACACGTTTTCGAAAATATTTTTTGAAACAAAAACAAAATAATTCAAGTTTTAAGCAAAAATTATGTGAAATCGAGCCTGGATTAAGCTTATGATAACTTCTTTTATAAAGAGGTTCAATAATAACTAACTAAATAATGTTATTTATTTTTTGGAAAACAAACTGTTTTTAATTTCGAAAAATCGTAGTTGAATATCGCGGCCTTTTTCAGAATTTCCTAACGGTCGATTGAAACTACCAGGGTGTTTATGATAAGATGCATTCACACATTTCTTTATGGAAAGAATTTTTTTTGCATTTCGTCGCAGTGAAGCGGAAATGAATTAAAAAATGCATTGCAATGGCAATTTTGAAACGCTTTAGTGGTTTCACTCATAAATTTTCTTTTTCTTTATTTAAAAAAGGGATTGTGTGTGTATATGCATGCATTGAAATTGCTTTTCATTCATTTGCAAACAATTTGATCGATATGTTTGTTGTGCATGAAATTTTCCTAGGAAAAAAATAAAAACTTTCCCACACACACCAAAGACATCTTTATTGTGTAAACAAATGTAACAAAGTCTGTTCGACATATTTGGAAAAAGCCACAACATTTGTCCACCCCGAAAAAAGAACAACAACAACACGACAAGAGAAAATTTCCGCATTTATTGATATGCCATAAAAAGATTTAGAATGAAAATGATATGAGCACGTGTCGAGATAGTTCAGAGCAAGTAATATTAGATTTCCTACACTGAAAGTGACAAATGTCATTTAAATCAGTTTAGATCAAGTTGGAAAAGAATAAAAGTATCTTTTTGAAATCAACTTTAAAACTACACACTTCAGTTTTAAAAATATTTAATATTCCAGTTCATAAATTACTCTGAATGGCCAAATAAATTTTTTTTCAGTTAAATTTTTTAAAATTTAAAAACTACTTTTTCTTTTATTTCCCCTAAAAAATATTTTGAATTACATATGACCGTTATATTAAAATAGTTCATATCTATATTTTGACAGAAATTCAATTAGACACCAATGAATTTGTGTTGAAAATTTTGAAAAAGCTGACAATCAAAAATTTAATTTAATAAGTTTATAACCAATTAAAGACAAACTGAAAGAATATTTGACAGATGTATTATCGTCAATATTTCAAGCTAAATGCAACAAAAAAAAGTTTATTTGTTGTTGATTTATGAGTTTTGATAACACCAGACAGGGGAGAAATACTATTTCATGATGTCCTAATAAAATACTATCGTGTGTGTATATGCAATGACCAACATTCGGGTCATCAACAGGGGTTGAAATTTAAAGCAGTGACAAAATCAATTTTATTTCACACAACACATATATGTAGAATGTTTTGAGGTCATTTGAGATAAAGCATTGAAATAGTAACAGAAATTCTATTAAAAGCATAAACTAGCACTGCCTCCACTGTATCTCGTTTTGTTTTTATTTTAAATCACTTCGAAGTCAAACACTGCGTAAATTAAACTCGACATTCCTAAATAAATTTAAATAATTAATCACTGCTGTGCAATTGAGCGATAATCGTATTTAATTTGAATAAATTTTTTATTTTTTCTTAGGACTGCTGGCACCGATGAAGTGGAAAAATCATTGGAACTGCTCGACAAAGTGCTTTCAGAGTTTGAGGAGGAACAAGATAAAACACAAGCTGGTGAGCCCGAGAGTCCATCACAAGGTCATCAATCAGAGGATGACGGCTACATGTCCATGAATGGAAGAAGGTAGGCATATTGCTTCTGTTGCGTGATTCAATTTCAGAAAATTTAATTGGAAAAAACAATGCCGAGACATAAAAAGTTGCGAAAAAAAGTGACGTGTAAATCGTTTGATCTTTGAAGTCAATTAAATTTGTTAGACAATTTTGCTTTTTTCACATGTGACATTCAAACAGATTGAATGATTAATTGACTGTGATTTTTTACGGCAACATATATGGCAATTTAAAAAGAAGAAGAATAACAAGACTGATTGTTTGATCGCCATTCAATTGTATTTGATATAAAAATCAAGTTTTGGTCATAAAAATTCCCAGTTAAAAGATCATTCCCGTGTGACCAAAAACACATACATTGCCAAAGCATGCAAAAGGCATGTCTCGGGACTAGGTCTAGCAATGAAACGTAAAGAAGACTTTTAAATTACAAATAGGAATTTTTGAATTTTCTGTACATATTTCTTAATTAGTCTACTCGATATTGCTAAATGACTAAATAGTAAAAGGGATAAAACTCTACTAGATCTTGCAAATTCAATATTAAGCATCAAAAATTGCAATCAACAAATTTAAAAACATTTAAAAGAGCTTGTAAAATTTTTATACATTTCTACATTATACAATGATGTAAAATTTTCTACAATTCTACAATGATAAATTTTTTCCTAAATTTCTACAATAAATAAAATTGTAATAAAAATTCCTAAAGAAATTTCTTTTTCCCTGATCATGATAAAAATATTTTCACATCAGAATAAACTTCCAACTATTGATAATCATAACCCAATTATCCAAAATCAATTAAATTTTCCACTCATCATCCCTAAAAGCTTTTTTTTTTGTAATGTGAATTATTGAAATGAAAATATTTACTCTCTCGTTAATGAACCTAATTTGTGCTGATGAAGACTAGCCTAAAATAATTTCTGTCTGTCACATATTTACATAGAGCAGAAAAATAAACTTTTTTAATACAAACATGAATAGGGAATAGCATTACAGAAATTTAATACGATCTGAATATTTAATTAGTAAATTTTTCACAGGCGAGAGACTTTTTACACGCTTAGAAGTGTTCCCTGAGGCATAAAAACTTTGCATAGCTAGAGAGAAAAGAGAGAGCAATATTGTTGAATGTCGGAAGAAGGCATAAAGTGAAAAATTTTCAATCATAATATTTTGCAAACTTTCAAACTTTTATGCAAAAGATAAATATTTTATTTGACTAGATTGATGAATGCATCGTGCATGAATAGATAGGGAAAAGTTTTATCTTTCTTTTTTGAAACATTATTGGTTCTCTCGCTCTTTGAATAATTGAAAAATATGCATGCATGCATAAATATTATTCACTTCCGTTCTCAGCCATTTAAATTCAAAAATTATTCACTTTTTGTTCCCTTCTTTCTCTGTCTCATTCTTGAATTAAAAAAATATTTCGCATTAATTTCAGAGCTAAATTTGTACCTGACTTTTTGCCGACTGAAGAGGCAACAGCACCTGCCCATTCCACAGCAATAACAACAACATCTCTACCGCTTCACGATGGTTCGCTGCCACCGGATGAAAAATTTTCACCTCCTACGCCTGAAGAGGCAGAACGAATTATATCGCATTTACTACCGCAGTAAGTCTCTTCTCCTTTTTCTTTTTTTCACTCCATTTCTGTATTCATACAAACATGTCGTCACTTCACTCGCTCGCTTGTTCTCTCTTTTTATACAATATCTCGATCTGCAATTTCTTTATTTTGCTACATTAGAGAAGGAAGGAAAAGGAGGCAGTTGAAAGGAAGTGAACAGGAAAATTGCGTTGGATGTGAAATGAAAAATCATTTCAATTCCCTGTTTCTCCTTCTTCTTCTTCATTTTCCTTTTATCGTATTTCGTAATTCATCAATGCAACAGTAGCAATTTACAAAAAAATCAATTTAAAAAATTGCTTGCTTGCTGCTTGTTGTCATTAATGAAAATGATGTAATTATAAAAAATGCCAACGCACATATTAGACTAAAAGAATTCACGCGATCCCAACTGAGCGAGTGCAAAAAAAAGAAAATTTTTCGAGAGCGAAACATGTCAAGTTCATTGACACTATGATGTACATCGCATAGAAAGTCATTCCATAGGATTTATTATCATAAACCTTCCCCTCGCGTATTTTTTGGTTCCGCATAATAATGTACACTTGCATTAATGCCATAGAGTTTATTTTCAATGCATGCTCTCTCTTTTTTTGTGACTGTCTTTTGAATTCTGTCACACAGACGACGACACATTGACGCAGCATCTTTACTCTTTTTAAATTGGTTTTCTCGACATTTTTTTTATTTTTCGAGTGTGTCTTGTGGCAGTAAAGTCCTTTAAATTATTCTGAAACAAAAGCGTAGAAATTTATTTGAAAAATCCTTGGTACAAACAATCGAGAATTTTGACCGTTAAAATTTGAAATTTTTATTGTGTTTGTATTCCCCTTTCGAATATTTTCGAAATTCAAAAATGCGTTTTCGAAAATCAGTTTTGTAAAAAAAATTAATTTATCAAAAGTCTAAAGTGATTTACTGTGAAATAAAATCTGTTTGATTCATTTGATATCATAACAACAACTATTACTTCATAAAAGTTCAATATTCTATTAAAAAAATTTTGATAATTTTCACTATAAATTTTAACGAACTTTTCGAAATTCAAATAAATTTCGAAATATCATAATTGCATGCCGCAAGACTTTCCAAAATTCTCTAACGATTCGATTGATACTGCCAAGAGAAAACCTATTCAATAAATTCCATAGCTTCTAAGAAAAAATGTATAAAAAGGGAAAGAGAAAATGTGCGTTGACAATTGAATTGAATTTGCCTTAATAAAATTTCATTTTTCTCTCTTTCACACAGAATTTCATCCGTATCGACCCAGGAGGATCTTAATAAATCTGCAATACCTTGTATTGAATTCAAATTTCTCAACAATAATTGTAATATAAACACAACGCTTTCATCAAATTTACCCTTTAGCACGAAATTGCCAACAACTATAGAATCTGAAGCATCATCAGCTCTAAATTCACTAACATCAACCAATGCGCCTCCTCATCAAACAACGCTGGTGAGTCAAAATTTCCCATCGATAGCAATTAGCGTAGCAAACACTTACATATAATGAACTCATGAAAGAGTGTTTTTGCGGCAATTTGGAGTTCACTAAACTGAAAATCATTTCTTTCCTTTTGTATCGATAGCAGCAAATTTCTCATACACACATTGCTATGGGAAAAATAAAGGAAATTATTTTTTTTCCTCTTGCTTTCTTTACCACCTCATCATGATCGTGCTGTATGAGCCATTTAAAAATGCATTTACCAAATTAAAAAATGAGAAAAATTTTATGCTTGGCTCATTTGTTCCTTTTAAGCGAATTTTTGAAAAATAAATCCGCTGTTATATTCAATTTGTCTGGCTGGCGTCCAGCCTGACGCTAAGTTTTAAGACTTCACACGGAGAAAAAAGTTTTTTAACTGCTGTTTAAGTTTGTGCAAAAAACTTTATTAGACTCAAATTTTTATTAAAATTTTTATAAGTGTTAGAAAAGTTTTATAAGTCCAATAAAGTTTGCTTCTTAGGATTCATAACAATGCTTTATTGGCACAAACTTTATATCAGTTAAAAAACTTTTTTCTCAGTACATATTACTTCTAAATCAAGGGGTTAGAACTCTTGATAGCGAAAACAGTTATTTTGTTAGATTTTTTTATAGAGTTCTTCCCACTAGTTCTAAATTATTATTTATACCGCATAAATGTGCATACACTTGAATTGCTGTTTAGAATGATAATTTACTAAAAATTATTTACAAAGAAAAATTTCTAAACGAAAACAATTATAGCGGAGTGCGTTCAGTAAAATTTAAATTTTGAACTTATTTTTGACCGTTATTTTGAAATGATTTTAAAAACCAATTTATTTGCATTAAAAGCTAAATTTTATAAAGCACTCCGTTTTCTCTTATTTAAAATGAAAGAACAAACACTGATAAAATCTTTTACATTTTTTATTTTCTAAAATTTTGTCCTGACTGTTAAATTTTTGAATTCAATTAAAAAGCTTTCTCAATAGAATATAAAATATATTTAATCTACAATTTTGTTAATAGACAATGATCAGTAAAACCAAAAATTCGCTCTAATCACGTAATATGCACATATACTGATAAAATTTTAGTTTTATTTGCTTTTGCTACCACACTTTTCTCTACTTTAATGGAAAATTGTGTATGTGCACATTAAATCGCTATACGATAACTCATCAAAATCGCATTTGTAAAAACTATTCGAAGCAAGCTAGAGAGAGAAAAAACTTTGCACACATACACAAAAAAAAAGCTTTCGACATGCAACATGGTTCTTTGTTCGAGTAGTGAAGAGGGAAAATAATAAGAAATGGAGCAAAGCTCTTTCTTCTATATGTACAATTGCGGCTGGCATTTTTCTCGTAAATCAAATGATTATTTTTCATGCCATTTTCTTGCTTGAATTTGCAAATTTGACTATACACTGGCATGAATATTGCATGTGAACGAATTTGTAATTAACTTCCTTTATATTAGCATTTTTGTATGCTTGCAAATAACTGAATAAGTCTGTCTCTGCCTTCATTATTAAATTTTTTCGCTTTTCTCATGAATAAGGAAAATGCAAGCTTTTCAAATTAATTTTTCCTTACTTATATTAAGAAAGAAATTGCATTAAAGCTTTTTTGAAAAGAAAATCTCTTTCGTTCGATTGAATTGATTCAAACATTTCGAGATTCAATTATCGTTACTTTAAGAATAAAAACAAATTTCCATTAAAGATTTTTACAATACAAAGTAAATTAAAGTCATTTGTTACAAAATGTAAAAAAAACTATTCAGAATGACTCAAACCACTCCCAACTCTCATTTTGTTTTTCAAACTTCTGTCAACAAAAACTTTTTCACTAATTTGCAAACAAACTCTGTGAATGAAAAAATCCAATTCAGTCCCGAAAAAGCATTAAAAACAATTTTTCTCATCGTAACGAGTGGAATGAGTAAAAGAAGAAACTCATTCAATTTTTACTGAGCTCCTGAGAGTTACATATATTCAAGCAGAAGAGGAATTGATTATATGTGAATGCACGCTTATACGAGATAGATAACATGTATATGTAGATACAAGGATTTAAAGTTATTCCAGACACTTTTAAAAAAATGAGAGAAAAAATTTTCATATTCTATTGAGCAAGCAAGTAAGCGAGAAATAAAGTTTTTCCATGTATTTATACAAAATATTTAACCAGACATATCGCTTAAAGGCTCAGATGAATGTCATATGTACACACAGCAGCAGCTCTCGCTTGTTGTGTGCACATAAATGAGATGTTTTTCTTGCCTATTGTCTCATCTTATAAAAAAAGGGGCAGTAGCAATATTATAGAGCTATAAATTACCTTCTTTTCTTTAACTTTAGGCATTTAAAGCTAAACAAAAAAGCAAAGAAAAAGGAGAAACTTAAACAGAGCTTTGTACAAACAATAAATTTTCGTTTTATGAATAAAATTGTAATTTATGACTGTATGTCGCTGTTGTATTAGTAAATCTGTTTATGGGTCGAAACAGTCGCAGTAGTGAAAGTCCTTTTTCATGTGATTTTAATTTTATGTCATGTAAATTGTGAAAGTTGAAAATGTTTTGTTTTTGATGAAACTTAAGTAGAGAAAAAAACTTATATGAAAGTTTATGAGACCCTTTTTTTGAGCTAAAAGAAAATGATGAACTTTTTAAAGTTCATCCTTTGCAATTTTCTTCATCGACATCTCAAAAAATTGAATTTTGTCATGAAAATATTGATTCCTAAATTGAATTTCTCGAGACGAGAAAGCAAAAAGACCGTTTTTACTCGTATCGTGATGTGATTTGTCAGGTCAAAATGGGAATGTCACGTTGATCAGAGATTTTATGGAGGAAATTTAGGAACGTATTGCTTACTGATCCATGTATTATTAATATATTACAGCATATACTCACTCTCCCATCTTTAATGCCGCGCAAAACATGCATAAAATCCCTATTACTTACATTTTATCTTTCTGCTTTTACTCTACAGCCAAAAACACGTCCTACAGTTTTACTTCCATCACGTTATGCGAGTCTTCCATCATCCATTCAGAAGCCAATTGAAAGCGATCAACAGCAACCTGGCAATATTTATATTGGAAGAGAATTTATTGGTATTAAAATTAATGACGTTCACAATGCTGTGCTAAAGAGTGGTGCAAGAATGCCTGGTAAGTGTTTGCATTAGTATCATATTTTTGTCTGTCATGTTTTTTTTTGCTCAACTTTTGTAAGGAGAAAATAAAAAGCTCAAAGTTAAGAAATAATAGAATATTTTACTTTATCATGGTATAATTTTGTTAAACTTTCTTTTCTGTTAATTCGAAAGATTTCAAATATTATTGAGATTTGCAACTTTTTGAAATAAAACAACATTAATTTGAATTTTATCTTCAAAGTATTGAAACTTCTTTTTTCTTTTATTGAAAATTTCGTTATTGGTTGATTTCTTGATAATGACTAACTTTTTAACAGAATTTTTATGCAAAAATATAATATTTTTATAGCAATTTTACAATTTTGCAAACCTTTTAAAAATATAATTTTAATGATTTCGTTATTGTAATCAGGTTTTCGTAGCGAAAATAAATTTCAACAGTAAATTTCTCTTTTATTAAAATTATTAACTAATTGTTGAGCATTAAAATACAAACATTAAATGATGAGTTTTGAAAAAATTTCATTTCGCATTGAAATGCTCAATAAATAAGTGATGATTGCTCCACTGTGAAATGTAGAGAGCTAACAAAACTTTTAAATAAGAAATTAGATTCTATCCGCCAGCTCATTGAAACTTTTGTCCTATTGAATTGCTTCATTACGAACAGACGATTGCCAGGTAACTAAAAGGTCAATAAATAAGTGTTCAGCACTAAAAATCTCAAAGTCTAAGGTTCAATGTTGAAATACTAAGGACTCAAACATAGCTTAAAGTAATTAGAACACTCAAAAAGTTATTGCTGACTATTTAAAAACTCAAACGCTTATTTTTGATCGTTGAAACACTTAAACATTTAGTGCTGAGCACTAAAACACTCAAATGTATGTGTTGAACAGATTTGCTAAAAACAGGCAATTTGCCTGTACAGGGAGAACTTTAAAACTACTTAATTTTCTTAATTAGTCATATTTATTTGGTTAGAACCAAGATATTAGTTACCCTTAGAAGTTTACATTTAGAATCTGCCTTGATAGCTATTTTCCTTTATATCTTAAATTTAAAATCTTGCCTGTTTTAACAACACTGGTGTTGAATAACAATTCATTCAAAATAAACATTAAAAGACAAATTAAAAAATGATTAGTATCCATTGGTAGTCACTAATAGCTTCAGACATCAGTCAATTATTGATAAATTGTTTTAATAACTAAAATTTAAAATTTCTTTGATTTTCTTGATTTAATTTCTTACATTTGAAAAATATTTTTCATCTATTTTAAATGTAAACAAATTTTACTGAAAACAAAATTAAAAATTATAGCGGTTCTATTATTTCTTGACAAAAACTTAAAGTAATAAAATAAGGAAACTTCTCTCAATATAAATACACACAAACTCACATATATTGAATTATCGTATAAAAAGGAAAAAGAATCTTGAAGGATAAGCGTAATCCCTATTGCATAGTGAGAGAAATTGCTTCACAACTCCAAAAAGAAAAAAACACAAGGATTAATAAAGAAAAATCAATAAACTTTTTTACGATTCAACTGACACACTGATTCATGCAGATTCATCTGAGTACTATTTTCGTCGTCCTTCGACGTTTCATATTCACGCACATATGTATGTTATCATCACATATAGCATAAATGAAAAAAAAA